>MKEJ01029888.1:0-13676 GCA_001753735.1 Embelia ribes
CTTCTTTGCCCCTCGATTTGATCTAGTAAATGAAATCAAATCATAAAATACCGATATATAAAGATGTTCAACTCATCACGAGGAATAAGAATATCAAATAAAATTTCACGTATAAAAGGTGCACAAAAATTGAGACAAATCAAACGTAAGAAATGAAAGAAAAACTTACATAGAAATGATCTCTACGATGTAAGGGTGAAGAAAATCAACTTCTTAATCGAATCTGAGCTCTGTAGCTAGTTTGATAACAATGGAGTATCTTTCTCTCTCTCTCTATTTTTTGAAAAACAAAATGGGGGGAAATGTCATTTATCACACAGAAAAGAGAGAAAAAGTAACTGCCCCACCACTACTGTGTGTAATTTGAAAAACTCGAAAATTTTCCTTAAGTATTAGACCATAACTCCAAAAATCTTAATTATTGCCAAACTTCTCCAAAACTCATTCCATACTAGAATGGCTATACAATGACCACCAATGCCATATTTTAAACTTCAATGCCAAGTTCTTAATTACAACACCCTTCAAGACCAAACCACATGCTTTTAAACACTATAACTACACCACGTGACTATGTACCACGTACTACGCATATACATATACTCCATTAATATCATACAATAATAATATTATAATGCAAAGATTAATATTATTATTAAAACAAAAGATTTAATCGAATTTTCAGGGCGTTACATCTTTTGACGTCCCTTTTGTTTTGCAGAAGTGTATTCCTCTTGTAATAATTATATGAATAAATAAAGAGTATTATTTTCCTTTCCTTTTTTTTTATTCTTTACCTCTATTGAATACGTTACATGTGAATTCATATTTGTCTTTATCATTTCATTACTCACTAGACACGTCCTTTTAGTCCGCTAGCAGAGAATTTAATGTCTGTCAGTTGATCTTCCCAAGTACGACACTTGCTATATACGCACATCCATTATAGAATCGACAATTGTGCTAGTAATAGGATGATCCTAAAAGGTATCTTCGTATTAATGAAAGCATTTAATACCGTTTGCTCACCCATATTTGCTTGTTCTATAAATACAAGTTTTACCATTATTTTTCTTTCACTTTTATAGCTTAACTTCTAAAGATAAAAGCATAATTTAGTCAACTCTTAACTGAAAATGTCTTCTTCTATCCCCATTTCAATTCGTTTTGATAGATCTTCTTCTAAATATGATTATCTAGATCATCTGAACCAAGAAATCTGTTATCTTTGTATGAAGCTAGAAGACTTAGAGGAGTACATCAATGAATTGGAAGTAGAGCTAAAGTTTATGAAGGATTTGGATAAGCGCATTGGTGACTTCTTGTTTGACACCACTTAGTCTGACAAATTTGAACATTTGGAAGCCAAAATAGATGCTCTGACTTCTTTGATAGCCCAAATTCCAGGGTATCCTTGGAATTAGACATATTAGGAAAAGTGAGAAACATGAGAGGAGAAAATTTTAGAATCATTAATTTTTGTTTTGCCATTAAAAGGCCCCCTCTTATAAAAGAATTTGAATAAAAAGCTTTGTTCTATTTATGCACTCTACATATGTTTTGAAATGAAATTTTCATTTTTCATTTAACCCAGAGGGTATCTCATACTGCTCTTCAACTACCATGAACTATGCTTGATATGGTTTGGGGTAGTTATTATTGAGTATGATGCTTTTAATGTGTTTCTTGGTCGGTGAAATTTTGTGCATGTTATACGTGTTATTATTTTATTAGCTATATGAATTTGGCATTGATCTTATTTTATGGACACTGGCGGCCATACTAATTTATGGGCTTTATGGGGCTATAACATGGGTTTGGCAGTTGAAACAACTCCCCATTTCTTTCCTTCAATCAATATATTATAAATAAGTAGAGGAGAGAACAAATTTTACTCATTTGTTGCCCTTATAGTTTTAAAATCTTCGAGATTTTCTCTCTCTAAAAAACATTTATGTTCCTTTGTATTTTAGTTACTCCCCAAGTCTATCGTAAGGAATGTTAGATCTAAGACCAGAAGCAAATAATGAGAGAGCATCCTCTCCAACGGCCAAGAATTCGAAGGGTACTAGTGGATCAGGAGATTCCAGACCTCTTTCAAAACTAGCTCAGGGAGCATCCCTAAAATAGGTTCACAAATTTAATGAAAAGAAATTTTTAGAGGAGTATGAGAGAGGGAAATAATTGATGGTCAGGAAGTGTCTTACAGATGATGGAGCCTAAGATATACTCCAAAGTAATGGTGATGAGATCAGAGTTTTTTTTAATGCTTTGTATTATGGGGTGTTGCCTCTTCCTCTCCCTCCTCTATTAATTTCATTTCTGCGAACTTCAAAAATTACGTTGTCCCAACTTGCCTTGAATACACTTCAGATATTCAAAGGAGTTGAGATTTTGAATAAAATAGCTAGTATTAATTGGGGATCATAGAAATAACTTATTGCTATTCTCTTGTCCATTTGAGAGAGATGTGGTTTCTAACCCCCAGACATCTAGAACAAATAATGTTCTTACTTCTTCTTCTAACAAAGGGGTTGAGAATGATTGGGTTATCGTAGGAGAGAATGGGTTTTTTAAGCCGATAAAACTTTAACTAATAAGGGTCCCTTCAGTGAAGGAAGCCAACTTTCTTCGGACCTTCAGAGGATGGTATGGCAAACCTAAGAAAAAATTTTGAATGGAAGGGTCCTAGTAGAGCAGATGAGCATGCTTGATATCTCAATTAGTCGTTCAAAATGGACAAATTCCCTTGTGGCTTGAAAGGGGATAACACAGAGGAGGATGCTACATCAAAGAAAAAAAGAAAGAGGGTTACGCCGAAGGCCGAACAACCAGAGGTAGGAAAAAGAAAAAAGAAATCAAAAGTTAAAGAACTTTATGCTGGTGACATCACAGTCGTGGTTGCTAGTTCTATAGAGGTGGCTACTACCTCGGGTAACAAGATGGAACCTTTGGTGGATATGGGTAAGTTCCAGCTCAAAGTGAATGATAAACTTCCTTTGTCACATCAGGCTATTCCTACTGAAGTTGAAAAGGAAGTGATGAGGTTTTTGGATAGTGATCCACAAGTAGATTTTGATCTGCTAGCTCATTTTGGATATGACTTGGGCAACTCCGCTCTTAAGAGGAAGTAATGCTCTTCGTCTTTTCATGGTACTACTTTTTTATAAGATCCTCTTCTACCTTCTCCTTTGAATTTATACCGTCCTCAGTAAGCGGTACCACTTTGTAAAAAGGGGTTTTCGAAGGAGGTTTATTTTCATTCTCTTCAGCTTTTGTATAGTCTAAAGCGTAAATCTTAAGAGTCTATTTTCCTTGGATGACTGCATTGATAAACTTTCAAAACTCATATTGGTTTCCCTTGATAGTCTCCACCCCACCAGGAATAAGATTCCTTGCCTTCTTATGTAAGTTGGATACTACCGCATTCAGACTATAAATCCATGGTCTTCCCAGGATTCCATTGTAAGGGGAAAGAATATTGATCACTGTGAACTCTACCATAATCTCTGTTGTTCCTGTCTGTACATTCAACCATATTTCACCTATAGCCTTCTCTTACTCAGAACTGAAGCCAATTAGGGATGTCGTAGTCGAAGACAACTGAGATTGTAAGAATTTTAGCTTTGGCAACTTATGCGCAAATAAGATATCAACCGAGCTTCTTTTATCTACTAAAAACCTATGAACAATGGTCTTTCGATATACTGCAACATTAATGATTAAAGCATAATTATGTAGTAAGAATACATCGTCCAGATCTACTTCTGTAAAGGTAATAGATTGGGAGGTCATGCATTGTTTCTTTCCCCCTACTGGGAAATTGGAATTCCACAGAGTTCATATAATTTTGAAACCTTAATCTGCAATCATTGGTAGCTTCAAAGTTAGGAACAGTGGGCCTAACTCGAAGATATGTATGGTGAGAATATCAGGTAAGGCCAGAGCCGTTAAATCACAGGGTAGGGGAGGTAGTAGCATCTTTTCCTAACAATGTACTTGTTCAAATATCTTTTGTTGGCCCAATTATTTAATTGCCATATCAGACGTGTACAACCTACAGTAGTATAACCATGGTCCCGATGATACTTACAATATTTGGATTTGTCTCGACGTTCCGGTAGACTCCTCAGTAGGGCAGGAGGTACCACCCAGTCATTATATTTAATCTCATGAAAGATTTGATAGTTTAGTTTATTAGATTGATACTGGGGATCCTGGATCTACTCCTCCCTCTGATTCCTTTGCTTATCGTCCTTTCTAAACTCCTTTGGTTTCTTCTCATTCCTTCTTGCTTCCTTTTTTGGCTCTTGCACAATATTATAGACTTCCTTACCAAACCCTTGCCTCTTTACTTCATTTGTAGTATTTATCTTGTGGGTTGAGGCAGGCTGTAATACAACCTAAAGCAAAGGTATCTGGGCACCGAATTCAATCGATGGAGTTCTAAACATTCATGAACTTGATGGTGGAATTGTGTAAGCTTTCATTAGAGCCCTTTCTCATTTGCATCAGGGCTTCAGATCCCAAGTTGGTTTTGAAATTTATGGCAAATCTCCTAAAACATCTTTCAGTCATTTGTCTCCAGGACCGAATTGTTCGCGGAGCTTCTTGATCCAACCACTTTAAAGCTACTTCTCCGAAGGTAGAGGGAAACATTTTGAATATAAAATTTTCATTGGAACTTAAAGCTAATATCATCTGTCGATAATGCATCAGATGTATACTGGGATCCGAAACTCCATTGTATATGGGGAGAATAGGAGGGCTATAGTTCCGCGACATTGGTTCAGAGTGCATATTAGGACTCAGTAGTGATCACGTTCCACCTGCTCATCCGCTGCAGTTCGGGGATATGATGGCAATTCAATATCTATCATTCTTCTTTCGTTGGCGGTTTGGGAATGTCGACCGACGCTTCCTTGAGGTGGATTGGGAACATGATGAGATTAGGATCCAGTTGGCCTTGCAATTGGATAATAATACCCCGATCTTTGCCCTTGTTTTAACTAGGTCTGGCTTGAGTTTGGAATTGCTCCTGGATGCCACTTTGGGTTTGAATGTATGGGATGATGGGGTTGGATTCATGAGGTTTGGATTCATGAGGTTTGCCAGTAACATGTTCATGAAAATACTCTTCATCTTCTTCTTCATATTCTCCCGAGGTATATTCTTCACTATTGTCTCTAAACGGTATGTAACTGGTGTATCTGGAGGAGCTAAAGGAGTTAGAGGAAATGGTGGTTCGGAGCCTCGAGGCCCTTGGGCCACTATGTCATCGCCTTTGCACACCATCTACTCTCGAAGAGGGGGATCTTCGCCTTCTAACAAGAATAGAATCTTCCCGAACTGTTTCTCCTATTACTTGGGGAGCAGGAGGTAGGGTATGTTGTCTTGGATCACGATATCTGTACTCACGGGTGTATTGGTCCCGTTCGGTTGCCAGCTTTGGCTCGGGAGGAATCTTCTCTCTATCTTTGGGCGACTAATTAATATCCATATGTTGATGTTCAGGTATGGAGAAAAGGGAGTTGTTTCCTCTTCTGAGAGGTAGCTCACAGGAGGTGAGGGCTGATTGAACTTGCTCTTGCACAAGTGAAGCAATAAGAGCTTGTAAATCTAACTGTTCAGGAGGGATATTTGAGGAACTTGATTTGCTCATTAGCAGCTGGTTTAGCTTCGCTTGCAATTTAGGCAAGATGAGATTTGTGAGGTTACTTTTAGTAAGGGGTTCAGAAGGTAGAGTGGTGGAAGGTAGAAAAGAGATGGGGGATAATGTTTGTCCCACTTCAGGGGAAGTTTGAGTTCCGGAAATAGATCTGTTTTTCTGAGAGTTGAGTCTCGTGTATCCTGCGGCGGAGGAGGATTCTAGTCGTCAAGTGATTTCGACATGTTTTTGGCTTTTCAGAACTGATGTTAGGTGTAAAGGGATCAAGAACTTACATGTTTCTACTTACAATAAGTTCTCATAGACCGCGCCAGTTGAAGAGCAGGTTTCCAGTTTGGGATCAAATACGAACTCCTGAAGGTGAATGATGCAATTCTGATGGCTGAGTTGTCTTTCCCGAGCCTCAATCTTCCAGATCACTTCTTCCACCTAAAGCTTATTCCAGTTATCAGAAAGGATTCTCCAGAGCTTGCTTCGTTACCTGAAAGTATAAGCAGGGGGTTGCCTCACAAACTCTTCAATGCTTAAGTAAGATAGAGTTTGGAAGAAAGCAAAGTACTTAAAGAAAAATATTAAAGTATTGAATTACGTAGTTAATGTAAAGAGTAAATGTATCTTTTCAGCTAACAAGTGACAGGTTTTTTTTGTACACAGTACCTTTGTAACCATCAAATAATATTACCTCATTAGTCCCTGAATTTCTTGTTAATTTGAGTAACTGAAAATTTGCTTTATTTACAGCAATGGTTCCCTGGTTTTGTTGTATGTACGGATGCATACTTATCAACTGCTCATCAACTTCCTTGGGTGTAATTCCAATTTAATCATCCCAAGGGAGTTTTTGGTTCGAATTAAGGTTGTAGTTTTGGATAAAAAATTTGTCATCAGGAAAAAGATTGCTCAACTTCAAGCAAAAGGAGCTCGGGTTGGGGGTTTGGACTTCAAACTCGTAGCTTATGACTTTGATTTATGATTTTTTTATTTCAGGTATCAACTTCAAACTTTTAATCCTTTAGATCCTAGATCTTGATTTCCAGCTTTTAACCTCAGGTTTTGGATTTGTTTCAGAAGGAAATTTTCCTGAGGTGAAACATCTTTTCATAATTGTCCCATCATAGCATTAAATGCTTTTGGGGGATGAAAAGGCTAATTCAATGAACTTGCTAGCCATAGGCGGTTGTATCATCATTTCACATTTTTCCAAGAGACGCGTAACATTTAATATGATGAACGTGTCTTTTCACCTTTTCTCAGTTTGTCTATAAATAGGAAATTCTATGCGTTTCAATTTCATTCATTTCCAAACTTGTTTTTTTAGAGAGAAACTACATTCTTCAAGAAGTGACTTTTGCGCATTTCATTTTTGGGACACATGTGAAAGCCATCACAAATGTTTCTCATTATTATGATTTGTAATGGATTTGGTTTTGTAGGTAGAGGATATTCACCTTGTGGTTGATCCACGGACTAGGGAATCTCGTGGATTTGGTTTTGTCACCATGTCCTCGCTTGCGGAGGCAGAACATTGCATCAAGTTCCTGAATCTGTTCTGGAAGGTCGGGTTATCGCCATCGAGAAGGTATAAGAATCTAGTCTGCTGGCTTTTGCCATATGCATTCCATTTGATTTCTGCTGATTTTAGATTCAATCTTATGTCTCTTGCTATTACGTTTTCTGTCAAGACTTTTTATTTGGAAGCTTGTTTCTTTTTCTTGAGCTTTTTTGGCAACAACGTGGCTGTGTGTGGCAGCTCTTCTTCAAAGTCAATACAACTAACAAATCAAATCAAACACATCAAGTAAATATCAGAGGGTTGTATACGCTACATTTCTCTTTTCCTTTATCTTTTAGATTTGTTGCTATTTCTTATTTATGTTTCCATTTGCAATGTTTTAGTCTTCACTTGTCAATACCAGGCATTGGGATCCCTTAGTTAGGTGGTAACTATGAGGCCTCAAGACTTATACATTGCTTTTTATATATTTGCAGGCTAGGAGGCGAGAAGAGGTAGAACACCTACTCCAGGAAGATATCTTGGCTTGAAAACAGCTCATAGTATGGGAGAATTACAATTTTTCCTCTTGATTTTATTTTGTTTTCTTACATGGATTTGTGATATTGCTTACGTTTTTGAGTTTGTAGTGAGGTGCCGATTTCCTAGTTATTCCTCATCCTATGGTAAAGGCCCTTCTCACTCATCCGAACGAGGTAGGAGGTCATACTCTCCTTACTACAGACACTGGAGATCGTGGTCATACTCGCCATATCGTTCTCCTCGATACAGTCGGGAAAGGCACTACTCAAGATTGTGTTCCCCTTGTTGGTCGCCATCTTGTAGCCATGATCGGTCCTACTCACCTGATGACTCAAGATACTATTCGCTAGATTATCGTTACTATAGGAGGAGCCGTTATCGCTCCATCTCACGTAGTGTTTCACTAAGGGTGAGGAGGAGCAATTGGTGCGATGTGTCTCCTTGGCCGAGGAGAAGCAACCATCGTAGCTTATCACCCGTATATAGAAGGAGCTCAAGGAGGAGTTACTGTCATAGCATATCCCCTGCGCCGAGGAGTAGGCGTGACTACTCTCTCTCTAGATTGGTTTCTAGGTCTGTTTCCCCTTCACCCTTAAATAGGAGGAGCTTGTATGCGTAAGATTTTGTTCATGAGAAGATGAGAGATGGCTCTCTTTGTGCTAATTGAGAGATGGCTCTCTTTGTGCTAAGAATTTTCTTATAGATACTATGGAAGTCTTGTCATCCTCTTCATAACTCGGGCCGATTTACCGAATGTGGATTGCATATATTATCAATCTGTAGAAATTTAATTTCGCTCCGGAGTATAGATGGGATTTTATCTGATGTGGAAAAGATAGTAATATCTCTAGGGAAGCCGCTTGTTGAAGTTAAATTACAACAAACGGTAAACACATACGTAGAATGATGAAAATCGGATAACAAAACATAATTTTATAAGCCACAAGACGTGAATATAAAGCCTATCAGTGACATCTTCATGAACAATAGTCCTATGTTTTGTGGATACGAGTGAGCGATTATTTCAGTCTGCTCTTGTTGTTTCAAGGTGGGCAGCACTCCTTGGTGTTCCAAGTCTCACTATACGTGTTTCAAGTCTCGTTTGCATACTGAGAAGTTGTCTGAACACTGCCAAATTTCCTACTCCTAGCTGTGCTTGGTGTGGACATCTTTTGTCCATCGTTTCCTATCCCTGCAAATCCCTAAAAAATAAAGGGCACTCCGTTCACCCAAATTATTGGGAAATTTGATAAAATGATTATAATAGTAGGTATATTTGCAAGAATAATTTATCTTCTTGCAAAAATAACTTTTTGTGATATGAAATGTGTAAAATTCCCTTCACTTTTTTTCCATACTTTTTCATACATCTAGTTGCTCTCTCTTTCATCTCCCTCTATATGTCTATTAATTTTTCTCTTTTTTTTTTTTCAAATCAATTACGAAAAATAATAAATAATTAAAAAATATATATTTTTTCCTTCTTTTTGCTTATATATATATATATATGTCAATACTTCTTTCTAATTTTTTATAATGATATATTATTTAATAAAGACATAAAGGGTGAAGAGAGAAGAAAGGGAGCAAGTAAATATATATATGAGAAAAAAGTGTGGGGGAAAAGAAAAACAAAAATAGATATTAAGATCATTCTCACAAAAAATATTTAAAGAAAGTTATTTTTGCAAATAAGTCCATGCTAGAGTCATTTTACCAAATTTCCCCAAACACACCAACCACTGGACACAGAGAGAGAGAGAGAGAGAGAGAGAGAGATGATGTCGTGGTCCGCCGCCGCCAGGTCAGTGCAGGTGCCGGCGATAGACGTCGGAGCTCTGCGGAAGGGAGCTTCGACCTTCGCCGCCGGCATCGGGTGCTTATCCGCCGGCTCCAGATTCTTTCTCTGTTCATCTTCACCATCCAAACCCTTCGCCTGCTTAGGCATTTCTACAGATGCCATTTCCGGTGAGTTCCTTCTTTTCTTTACCTTTTATCTGTTTCCCGATTTGCCCCTGTTGATTGATCATTATTACCTGATTCACCCCCGCCCCTTGGTGATGCATTATTTTATTTAATAATATACTCGTTTTGAGAATTTTTTTACTAGTTTTTTGTTTTGCCGGAAAAAAAAAAATAAAATATTGAACTTTTGATTTTCAATAACAATATTGTTTTCAATACACAAATGTTAGTAGTTGAACTCTTAACAATAAAATCAAATTAAGTTTTGGTTTTCTTAAGAGCATTCCCACCCACCGGTCTTTCTCGTTTAGTTTCTAATTGTAATTTCTAGATATTCAATTCAATTGTAGAAATCAATATTTTTGAAAATACACACCCCAGACTTCCTCAATAATTTCTTAAAAATATGGAAATAATTATGAATGATATATATATAGTAGTAAAATGTATATATATATATATATATGTTTTCTGCCCTAATCTAAACCAGTCAAATGGTTAACAGATATTAATAAATTTTTATGGAAAAGAAATTGTAACATTTACAGGAAACTGTGACAGTAGATTTTGCTTCTTAAAATATACAGCTGCAATTCTCATCAAATTTCTAGAAAGAAAAAGAATGTTGTGATACATTTTTTACCCCAATTTAAGAAATTAAATGAAATAGAAAGTGGATAGAAACACTGGTAAGGAGGATGCCCTTCCTTCTTCTGTGCAATTTGGAACCACAACCAACTTGGGAGTTTAATTAAACAAATTTGGAATTTTCCCTCAAATGAATTTTGTTAAAAAAATTAGTTTTCTAAGCTAATTTATACAGTGCTCTTTGGAACGACTATCAGCTCCTAGCTTGTTAAACTTAGCCTATTTACCATTACCTTGGAACAGATATATTGTTTAAGGGGAATGACATAACTTTTTAGGGGCTCAGAAATCCATGTTTCTTGATCGGTCGTTCATTTCTTTACATTTTCCATATTCTATGTTGGAATGCTTTTGAGTAATTAGTTTTGTGGCACTTCAATTTTTTTGTTAATAAATTCGAATTGATACCCACTTTTAGTAGTGAATGTTTGGCTATAGTGGTTAATACTCTTATCTTCCGGACTATTGTTTGGGTACGAGACGAAAATGAAACTAAAAGGGCTGATGAATTATTTTCGTAACTGATAATCAACCAAAAGATAACACTGAAACGCTCCGACATCTAACATCTTTTTCCTTCTTCATTTAACCAAATCAGAAGAAGTAATAAATGTGTGTGTAAAAGTTGTAGTTCTCTGTACTGGTCCCTTTCCATTTTTCTTCCACTCAAGCAATCCCAACTTGTGACAGTGTTATACCTCTTTCCCATGTGGACTTTGGGCTAATATGTGTGCTCACAAGAGCGCTAAAACTGCTTACCATGGCTCTACAAATTGGCACCTAATAGAATTAGGCATTTTCTGTGCACTTCCTTTTTGGTTTCAATGAAGTAGCAACGTTGCTTGGTCCACAAAATAGCTAGTTGCAGAGTAAAATTTCGTTTATATTGTGTGAACTTTACACTTCTGTCAGGCATAAACGTTTAGAACCAATAGCAATTCTGGGATTTTGAGCATTACGGCAACATGCCATATGCATTTGGTAAAAATGGTTTTATGATACTGATATATCCTTTGTTACCGTGTACAATGAGGTTTCATGAGAAAACTGTAAAGAGTCGGTTCGAATATATGATAGTGAAGTTATAATGCCATAAACGCCACATAGTCATTGTTGACCTCAAATAAACTAGCCAAATACATTATATGCTTCATGTATTCAAAGTTGCACGAAGTGGGTTTGGGTGGTTTATTGTTGTCTGACACATGGTTTGCTTTTGTTCTAGGTATAAAGGAGGCTGTTAAAACTGACCGTGCCCCAGCTGCACTGGGACCATATTCTCAGGCCATCAAAGCAAATAACCTTCTTTTTGTTTCTGGTGTTCTTGGTTTGATCCCAGAGGTTTGTAAAATTGCAATTTTTTTTTTTATTTTTGGTGTCCCTTTGTTTCTACTTTTTGGAAACAACTTCTCACTGTTTTTGAAGTGTTCTGTCGCCCAAATGAACATTTAACTCTTTTTGCAGACAGGAAAGTTCATCTCTGAGGGTGTAGAGGAGCAAACTGAACAGGTAAACTGTTTCACTTGCATGGCTTTCCCTTTTTTATTATTTGTAAATGATTGTCTTTATGTTCTTTAGATTTTGAGATCTGTCACTTGATTTTGGTTTCTCTAAAGGTCTTTTGGGTGGCACCTTATTTTTGTTGCATTCATGCTCATTGACAGTTACAGCTTGGTTACGCTTTTCCTATTTGGTTGAGAGGAAACACTGTATTATGTAATGAAGGGGAGAAACAAACAGAGAGCAAATGAATGCACAAAAATATATATACAGAGAGATATAATGTAAAGCAATAAAGAAGAAAAAAGTGCAGTTCATAGCTTTGCAGTATTGATTTGCAGACAGGTAGCTAACAGGCTACAAACTTGTGCAGGTTTTGAAAAATATGGGTGAGATTCTGAAAGCGGGTGGTGCCAACTACTCCTCGGTAGTGAAAACAACAATCATGTACGTGATATGGTTTTTTTCTTTTTTTTTCTTTTTGTTATACGGAACCTACAGTCTCATGGACATTTGAGCTACTAGTTGCTGAGTATCCCTTTCTTGTCACAGGTTGGCTGACTTGGATGACTTCAAGAAAGTGAATGAAGTCTATGCTAAATGTAAGTTCTATGGAATTAGAATATGTTAGTGTAAATTTTGCATTTATCTAATGCTGCCTAAACTTTGTTCTAAACTTCCTTTGTATATATTGGCAATTTTGCTGTCTAGAATATTTTGGGGGTTTGATCATTAGCAACTTTAAGGTAGTGTGGGTTACACCAGTAGAGGTTCAGCCTCAGCGGGGGAATGAAAAAGTTATTCTGTTTGCCGTCTACCTTTATCAGACTAACCATGTTTCTTTAAGCCTCGTTTGGACACTACACAAATTAGTACTTGTTTGTTATATTACTGCAACGCCTTTGTTTTCTCTCCGACTACGTAAGAATGGAAAAGCTCGGGATACATTCATGTTGCGTTTTGATCTAAGTAATTTGATTAATAGCGATTTGAGATTTGATAATTAAGGTATTGTTTCCCTCGCAAATTATGTGATGAAACTTACCTCATGATTCCAAATCCTCTCCTTTCCAAACTCAAACCTTATTCAGTCTCTGGAGTGCATGTTTACATCGGGAATTTAAGTGATGTAAGTTTGGTTTTGTATTGCAGACTTTCCATCACCTGCCCCAGCTCGTTCAACATATCAAGTAGCAGCACTACCCCTCAATGCAAGAATTGAAATTGAGTGCATTGCATCACTTTGAAGCGAACGAGGCTCGTGCTACATGAAAATGCAAAGCAGCATTTTTATGGATCTTAAATTCAGGCACTTTAATTGCTTCAGGAAAATAAAAGAGTAGGGAATGGAAAATAAATTAAAATGGTGACTATTATTCCATCCTAATGTCTCTCGGATTAAGTTAATTTGAAGATTTTGCTGCTTTGCCCTATAATTGCTATTCTCAAGCAGGGTAATTATGATTTTTGTATCATAATCGGCCTAGTCTAATATGTAGATGGTAGATCGACGCTATCTAAGAGAAGTCTTGATTTTGATCCCTAACATAATGTTGTAGGCTACTATTTCTCTTCTCTCAGAGTAGGTTCCCATGACCGAAGAGAAACATTCTCTAGCATGATAGAATCGAAGTTAAACATAAGAACACAATGGATTAGATGGATCTTTACAACAGGTGGACACTGAGCTTGTTTGTCACGCCCCCGGATCCCAAGCACCCGGAACCCGAGGGAGTGAGTTGAAATACAAATACAAACTCACAAACACAACCCTGTCACGGCAGAAATAAATACCAAAAATAAAGACATCCAAACCCAAATATAAATAGTCAAAAATCCGGCAGCATAACTATAAGGCCC
>MKEJ01029892.1:0-12222 GCA_001753735.1 Embelia ribes
CGTCAAATTTTTATTGGTTATATTGGTGATTGGATCTTTATTTGGTTGTTTTTAGTATGATTTGAGGATATTGTGGTTGGTTCATATTCGCAACCTCGGGCCCCAGGTGCTTGGGATGCGAGGGCGCGACATTGTAACGTTCAGGAAATTTCGAGTTAATTTTTATATTTATTTGTTGATGTATATATGTTGTATTTAGATATAATATGACATAACATGTTGTAGATCGTATTGTAAATGTATAAGCATTTTGTGCATTTATGTGTTGCATTTAGATCATAATGTGACATATAGTGTGGAGTTGTGTACGTGTTGTTGTATAACCTTGTTGGGAAGAGTTTGTGGGTTTGTGATTTTGCGAGTTGTGAGTCGGGAAGTTTTAAGTGTTGTAGTGTTTGTATATTGGAAACAGTCTGGGGGTGGATAAGTCGGTTGATAGATTATATATGTCGACTGATTGGGAATATATCAACTATTTTAGGGTGTATTAATTCCAGGGGGTTCTGGTTCTTAGGTGAGGTTAATCAATCAACTGATATGAATATATGTAAACTAATTTGGTCTTATTTTATTTCAGAAGGTTTTGGTGCTCATGTAGAGAATATGTCGACTGATGTGTTGTATCTATCGACTAATTTGAATATATGCCGACTAACTCCTGAATACACTTTTCGACTTTAAGGCAAATTAAAGTCATTTTTTGCTCATTTTACTCATGTTAACCAAGATATATATATATATATATATATATATATATATAGAGAGAGAGAGAGAGGGTGATTTGTTTCTTCAACTCTTTGAGCCTCGATTTCATCTAGATCAAGCAGGTGTCAGCCGATAAAAATTACATATTTGTGATCCTTAGAGCTATGACATTCTTTTGAGGTAAGCTTTATTTTTCATCTCGTTCATTCACTATTTCTTGGTTTTTGGGCCTTTGTTGTTTGCCAAAATAAAGTTGATAATCTGTTTCTTCGTAACGAGCAGATTATTTTTATGTATAGGTTCCTGTTGAAACGAACTCATTTGTAAGATCAAACCTCAGGGTGAACAAGAAGCAAATTAAGGGTTTTCTTGGGAAGTGTGTCATGCGTCTTCTAGCTTGGTGTGAGGTACGAGCAGACTACAAAATAGCAATATAAACTTGAGTCTGTGTGAATACTCGATAGGTGTTATTTGGTTGGTTTATTGTTTGGCTTATACTTGTTTCCATGCTTGTTTCCTATTACATTATTTGTTGTTAATTATAATCTATTATAGACGAGCATGTGTAGCATTGATTCTTGTTCATATGCTTCATATATAGCATTCACAAGCATGCATGAAAATGTGATATTGTGGGCATTTTTCAATAATATTGAAAAAGGTAACGTTTTTGGATGAAAATGATGTTAAAAATGATTTCTACTGAAGTTGGAAACAAATGCTTTTGTTTGAGGGAAATGTGATGTATTTGGCGAAGAAGTTCGACCAAAGAACAAAATGCGATGTGACTATGAATTGCGAGAAGTTTGAAAGTGTTTTATGACGACTTATTTGCATTGAGTTGCATACATTTGAGGATCGAGTCCTTTTTACGTTTCTTTTATGGATAGTGTCAGTCTTTTTGTGTGAAAATTACTTTACAGAGAAGGCTCAGTGCCTTACTATGAAAATCAAAAAACTTGTACAGAAAATTACCATTGATTGGCATTACTAAGAGAGAGGCGGATCAATGTAGACTTTGATAGGCGTCACTAAGAGAGAGGCGGATCAAAGCGGGAAAGGGTTTATGATAAAACTCTTTCATTACTCGATGAGACACAAGTCCTACCTTTATTTTGCATTGTTGAGTTGTTGTTGGTTGTGAGTTGTAAGGTTTGGTGTGTTCTTGCATTGCACCACATTATTGATTAGATTACTAACACATTCAAAACATTGCATATCATCTAGTTTATGGTGTCACTTAGTTATCTAACTCATACATTCTTTTTGTATAACTTGTCATATATTATATTGCAGGCATTAATGTGAGCGACGGACCCACTTGAGGTGCCCAGGCTTCCCTTCTGCATATAGCTTGTGAAGCTTGGCTTTTGATTACATTTTGTAGCCTCATATATGTTGATATTATACAAGACTTAGACAATATTGTATTAGATGTTGTAGATGATGATGTATCTTTTGTGCATTGCTATTTGTTGTTGTCTTACGTGATGTTATGTATCGGATAAGAACAAATGGGTAATATGTACTTATTGTACAAGCATTTCGCTTTTATGTATATTTCAAATAAGGTGTTTACATTATTGTTAGTATTGGTTATTATACTTTGGCAGGCTATAGTATATTTTGATTTGGCACACTTTGATATTATTGTTGTAGGTGAGATTGGCGAAAGTAATGGTTTAGTATGGTTTTTCCGTTCTTTTTTTTTTTAATTATATTTTTTTTCTTTTCTTTAAAAAGGGAAAAATTCACCCCTAGAGCATGACATTGATAATTCTTATTCTCATTTATTTCATCTCTTTTTGTTTTCTCTTCCTTTTTTTTTATGTGTGTGTGTGTGTGTTTGGTAAACATAAATCCACCTATTTTAGTAATTTGTTTTTATATTTTGAAATATGTATTTAGAAGCAGACTTATGAGTGTCTTCGAAAGTTATTTCTATTTATTCTATCATTAACCTAATTACTCTATAAAAATTATCAACTCACAAAGTATATCATATATTTTTTCTTTCAAGTTAGTCATTTAATTATTTTTAACTTGCATAACTTTTTTTAAAAAATAATATTGTATCTTTAAAGATTTAGATTAATAATTATCAAAAAACAAAACTTAATCAAGTTAAAATAAAAATATCAAAAATTAAAAAATTATAATTCACAATTGTTCACAAATCTATCAAACTTAATAAAATATTTAAATAGCATATTAATTATCAAGGGTATAAATTAGTGTCACGAGTTATTGGAGGTATCTTAAAATTTCTATTTGATGCGTACAAATTAGTGTCACGTATTCTATTATTAAAATAACCTTAACTACAATTAATACATTACCCATACATAACTATTTTCTTTTCAAACTAATTTTTAAAATTTATTTGCCAAACATTAAAATTATACCCACTTTTATACTCAAATTTTAAAAGCAATTTTAATAAATGGGTTTTGAAAATCAATAACATTTACAAACTAGGCTATAATATGATTTTAATTGAACTGAACTTCGAGAAGTCTGTCAAAATAAGAGGGTTACTATTTGATCGGGTTTGTATGGTTGTATTTTTTAAGCAAATAACATATCTTATCTCTGACTAGTGCAAACGAGCCTTGAGTTATTTGTGCTCAATTTGTTTACTTAATAAGTCCTATTTTTTTTTGCTTAAGCTCGGGTGATTTATAAATAAACAAGTATGAACCGAATCGATTCCGAGCCAGAACTTGTTTATTAACGCTAGGTTGCTTTATGGTTTTACGTATGAATTGGTGAATCAAGAAATCAAATATTTAAAAAAAAAATGTGTTAGCAAGAACTGCTATGAAGTTATTATCGAATGACAAGTTACTAGCATATATATGACATAAAATGTTTACATAACTTTTTAATTTCATTTTTTAAAAATTAATATTTTTTCAATTTAATCTTATCTATTAAAATAAGTCAAAAGATGTATACTAGCTCGAAATGCATAAAATTATTAATATAAAATGGTATAATTGTTAAATGGTTAGCATGGGTATAGATTTACTCTTATGATCTTGGAAATATATATATTAAGATTAATCAAAAGAGCTTGAGTCATTAACGAGCCGAACCATATTTTATTTAAACTCGGCTCGTTTGCTTGTTGCATATTTTTTGTTCATACTTAATTTAATTATAAATAAACGAATCTAAGCTGAATACTTGATAAACCGAACGTGAACTTATCTTTTTTATTTATTCAGGGCAAACAAGAAAAAATCTCAGCTTCAAACTGAGCATCAAAGTTTTCCAATTTATAAGAAAAAAATTGAAAAAGTGAAGCTTTAACTAAACAAGCCCATATAATTTAAATCTGAAGGGTGTATATGTAAATTTACCTAAAGAAGAACAAAACGGCAGCAATTGGACCTCCAACAGCTACCGCATTTTCACATTTAAGAGGCAAAAGAAGAAAGAGGAAAAAAAATAATAAAAGAAAGAAAACTTCACCTCCAAATTCTCTCTCTCTTTCTCTCTCTCGCAAATTACAGAATCTACAATTTCTCTGGATCAGACCCAGGTAAAATCTTGTCTTTTTTATTTTGAAATTATGTTTTTACATGTGCTGAATTATGCTTCATATATATATGTGATCTGAGGTGTCTTATATATAGAATTGTGTTTTTTTGTAGGTTTTGATTGTGCTATTTAATCAACCCATTTCGGGAATTGGGTTCTTTTTTGTTGCCATGGTAATAAACCCTAGAGTTTGTTAAGAAATGATGATGTCTATTTAAGGCCTTGTTTGATTGCAGATTTTAGCCTCAAGCTTTTGTTTTTTTCCACCTGTCTTCTTGAAACCGAGGGTTTGTTTGGTTCCAGCTTTTAAGCTCAATCATTTCTGTTTTTTTTTTTTTTTTCCTTAAAAGCTGCCGTGCGTTTGACTGCTCAGCATAATCAGCTTTACAGCAGCCGAGCTTTTTGCTCATAAGTTTTTTTCTTGGTCTTGAAAAAGCTAGCTTTTAACAAACCCTAAGTAAGATCATCAAATAGTATCCCATAGATCTTGTACATTTTTTGTACATATTTGTTTGTACTGTACACATATCGATTACAGAAGAAATTAACAAGAGAAGTAAATTAAATTAAATTAAAGTAAAGTGGGAGTGAAGTTACCGGTTCTACCGCCGGCGCCGGTGACAAGGACTGTGGTCTTCTTGCTCAAATCAGCCATTTTTTATTTAGTGTTTTTTGTGAATTCTAATGTGAAGAATTTGATAATCGTTTATAAATGATTAGATGAGTGAGAGGAGATGATGAAGATGGGCCCAAATACGCTCTCACCTAACAAATTTATGGCTTTAATTTAATGATGAACGGCTAACCGTTGGGAGTTTGTTAGAGATAATAAAAAGTTTATTTTGATTTATTAGATTAGAGATAGTAAAAGGTTTTATTTTGATTTACCATAAAGGGAACCAAAATTAAAATTTGTGTTTTTTATGCAAAATGACGTACTTGACAATTATTACTATAAAAATAGACATGGATTGATGTGAAATTAAAAAATGGAAAATACGATTGGAAAAATTATTTCTTGTTTATCGGATAACTATTATTTACTTTTTACCCGTATCCCTTCTCTCTTTTGATTTTTGTCATTTTACACGTCAATAATAATTATCTATCTTATTTTAAATTATTTAACAGAAACAATATAATTATTTAAAAAGAAAAACAACTAATTAAAAAGAAAAACAACTAAATATGATTCCCTCCCCCCGCCCCTATTTTGCAAGTTTCTTAAAAGTAATAAAACTTCACGAAAAAGAGTTAGCAACACTTGTTTTGCATTGAAAATTTTCCGTATCAAAAATGTATATTTTACGAAACTCTCCTGTCTAAGGGAGGTTTGCCAATGACTATGGTGCGTATTGTTAACTTGATCGAGCTACAAATTAAGAACTAATATAGGATGTTACAAATAAGATTTGTCCAGGGTTGAATGGAGCATTTATAATTATAATGATATGTAACAATTTTTTGTCATTTTTTAGCGTTGTTTATCCTCGGGATAATCAGTCTCATTCTCAACACTCAACAAAAAATCAAATGGTGTGCCAACTTTGTGGCAAATCGGGTCATTCTTGCATACAACTTTTCATAGTATCAGAGCATCAAAGCTCCAACTAGTAACGATCCAAAGCTCTTTCTTTTTTGTCTTTCTTTTTTTTTTTACTTTGGTAACAATGGTCTCACCAGCTAACAATTCTGATGGCAATACTTCAAAAAATACTCAAGCCATACACACTACCATTACTTCTGAAATAATCACTACCCCGTCCCCTACTCACAACACAACCATTCTACCCCTTTGTGGCTATTAATCCAGGAAGTCGACTTCTTATTTGTCTCACATCATCAAATTTCTCGTCTTACCAAGCTCAACTCGAATCTTTAATGATTGGGTATGAGCTTATGGGGTACTTTGATGGCACCATTGTTGCTCCACCTAAAATCCTAAACAATACCACTAATTCGCTCTATACTCATTGGATTCGTCAAGACAAACTCATACTCCATGCAGTATTTGCTTCTATTGATGAACATAATCTTGCTACTGCTTACCACTGCATCAACGACTCATGAGGTTTGTCTCATATGAACGACTATTTGCTAGTTGTTCTCGGAGTCATGTTATGCAACTCAAATAAGATCTATCTCTTCTTCAACGTGGCTCGCAATCGGTCTCAGAATACGTTGACTCAATTCGGCTTTGTGCCGATAAACTTGCTCTAATTGATGTTCCTTTCTCTAATGATGACATCACTATATATGTCCTTAATGGTTTCGGACCAGAATTTTGTGACATTGCCTCCTCCATCCGAGCTCGAGAGACCTCCATTAGCTTTAAAGAATTGCGAGATCTTCTCGTTGCTCATAAACGATACATAAAAAGGCTCGATCCAACATCTGCATCATTGGTCGCCACAACAAATGCTTCTCAACATGGGTGTTCTCTTTATAATTCCTCAAATCAGCGGCCCCAAAACTCAAATAATGGGTCCTAGTTTACACCACATCATTCCGGTAGGAGTTATCCTCGGGATAATCAACCCCATTCTCGACATTCAACAAAAAATCAAATGGTGTGCCAATAAAAATCAAATGGTGTGGCAACTTTGTGATAGGTCATTTGGCTAAAACATGTAGAAAAAAGCCTATCTTGTATACAAACTTCTTAGTTTATAGTTCTAATATTATCATGCCGAGTGTCTTTTGTCACATGTTTAATTTTCCAAGCTTGTCGGTGCGGTACTTAACTCGCTTAATCTAGTTTAAAGGGGTTAAGTTAGCCTTAACGCGCTCAATTCACAAGAAAAAAAAATGGAAGCTAATTACAAACACACAAGTATAAGACTAGAGAGAAAAAAAGAGTATTGCACAATATAGGACAACTATTCACTTATATTCACTCAAATTGTTTGATGATTACAAATGAGATAGCTCACCCCTTTTAAAGCCAAAGGGTTCTAGATCTTTTCTTATCTAGAACCCACCTAAAATCTTCTAGGACCCTCCTAGGGTATTCTAGGATTTTCCCGACATTCCTAGAATTCTTTATACAATTTTTCTATATTCTATAACATTCTATACAAATCTAGAACAAGTCATATAAGTCTAGAATGTACAAGAATATATAAGAATAGAACGAAAAACTACCGAATCCTCAGAATCTGATCCGTCTTGGGATATTTTGGAAGGCCCAGTAATATCCAAAATTTGTGCGAACCACATCTCAAAGAACTAAAAGTGTCCATCCGTCTTCCCTATTTTTAAAACCACAACTAGGGTCCATACCTTGCATAACAGTGACAACGATTTAAAAACAGTGAGATATTTCCAAAATAAGATTTAACCTTTGAACATTATTTTTCTCCTATTGATTGTACCAAAATTAATGTAAGAGTAAAGGGGGAAAAAAGTCCATGCACGTAACATAATTGAAGAAAGCAATTTTGGAGTGCGCGCACTCTCGAGAAGCGATGGAAATAAGTCCATCATACCATATGTGAAAAGTTTTAACATTGCCTTTCTCCTTAATTAATAATCTTTTTTTAAGAAATAATTTATGTTAATTTCATTTTTAGTTCTTAAACCACAAGTTGTGTCTCATTTTTATCTTTCTACTTTAATATTTTTGCTATCTTTAGCAACTAAACTCGGTATATGATGCACTTTTAGTCTCACTACTCTACATATTGTACATTTTCTGTCCCTAAATCTAATGTTGTTAGAATTTTTTGTTAAATGTAATTTACTTAAAACCATTTCAGGTTCATGAAATTTTTTAGAATTATGATAGCAATAATTCAAACTTAGAAATTTAGAATTTTGACAGGCATCTTATCGGAATTGAACTTTAGTTATAGTGTGATTGTTATGAATAGGTTGATTTAGTAGTAAAAAATATAATATAAGTTTTAAAAGTATGAACTAAAATTATACCGTAGGAAGAATTATTTGCAAATTTATAACATTCTTATATTTAATAGAGAAATCTAACGCTATTACACTGAGGGAAGAAAAATGTACATTACTAAGTTTAGGAATTAAATGCATAATACTTAAGTACAGAGATAGAAGTGAGACATAACTTGTAGTGTAGAGCTAAAAATAAAAGTGAGACTTGACTAATAGCTTATATAGGAAAAAAAATATAAATAGCCCAAATATCTTCAGAATTAACCAGCTGTCCTATGCTTTTAACTACATTTTATTTAGTCCTCGTAGTTTTTGTTGCAGAGGAAATATCCCAATGTTTCGGTAAAGTAACGGAATTTGTCCCCAAGTTTAAGAACATAACGGATTTGGTCCCTTTTATAGTTTTTCCTAATTTTAAAAATACCATAATATGCTCAAAAGTAACAACACAAATGATTATGCAAATACTCATTCGCCCCTAAAGAACAACACATTAATTACTTGATTTGATTTTTCGTCACTCAAAATAACCGTTTGTCCAAATCCCAAAAAAAAAAAAAAAAACGTTTGTCCAAAATATGCACCAACTATGGTTTCTTTAGAAAAACCTCAGGATTATTCTTGTTGCAGTTGGAATAAAATATGATCATGGTTTTCAGATCTTGGTGTTATTAACCATTCTTAATTCCAGATATATCTTTTTGAAAGTTGAAACGAGTATTAATATCCATACAAATGAATGCGTACTAATTATGTGTTAACAGTACAGTATTATCAATTAGTCTTCTTGTAAAATAAAAGACAAATACACAAAATCTTAAAAATTTTAAGAGAGGAGATTTGCAATTCAAGAGTATTATATAATTAGTACACATTTATTTGCATCGTTATCATTACTCTATATTAAGTTTGCAACAATATCCCTGCCAACAAATGCATATTAAATATGAATAATGACACTACAATTTAATCCATTGATCTTATTTTGTAAAATAAAGGACAAACAGACAAAATCTATAAATTAAGAGAGAAGATTTGGCATTCGAGTAGTAGTAGGTAATTGCATTTGTTTACATCCTTATCATAACTTAGAAAATATTTACTCATCCGTTAATTTTTGCCTATATAAAAAAATTTATAAGTTAATTAAATAGTCTAAATTTCATTAAAGAGTATATACAAATTACTTAAATACTATTCATTAAATATTTTTTTTTAAATGGTTAGAGTATAAGATAGGTAAAATTAAAAATAAAACAATAAATATATTTTTAATTTTTTAAAATAATATTTATTTTTTAAAAAAATTATCCAAAGCAACATTTATTTTGGAACGCGTGGTATTTCGTAATGCTTCCAAATTGAAACACTGAGTTGTCTGTTGAGCTGTTAAATCTGGGGACAGTGGCCAAGCGATCGAACAACATACCAACACGTGGTGGTTCAATTCTTTATTCCTCCTCTTCGACTATATTACTTCATCCATATCTAACTCAACACTTTCACACCGCCGCCACATAATTCCTTTCTCTCCCAAATCTCTCTCTCTCTCTCTCTCTCTCACTGCAATTTCTGCTTCTGCTTGTGATATCAGCGTAGATATCCTGCTGGCCATCATCTTACCGCCTCTGGGCGTCTTCCTCAAGTTCGGGTGTGAGGTATACTGTACAAATACTTATATGATTAGATTGTAAGTTGATATATTTTTTCCCCAAAAAATTGAATCGTACGCATAATTTATCCACATATTTGTTTGCGCGATTTCATTGTTTGTGGATGTAATTTTGAGATGACGGAATTTGTGATTTGTGCAGGTGGAGTTCTGGATCTGTTTAGTACTGACCTTTTTCGGGTATATACCGGGAATTATCTATGCCGTCTATACCATCACCAAGTGAGGTACTGTCAAATTTTACCATTCGTGCCAATATTTATCGGTTAGTATCTATTTTTAAGAAAAATATCGATGCACACGATTTGTTGTGTATTTGTATATATAATTTTTTTTATATGCATATTATTACTCATTCCATAATGGATAAATATATCATACAAGGCAATTTTTTATTAGCTTTAATTTTTCGCATATTTTCCTTTTTCTTAGGTTGTGATCAAATCTGTTATGGGTAATGATCAAAATCGTATTATGAATTTGGGACTCTGAAAAAATTACTATATTCTCAAAGTGATTCTTAGATAATACAGAGGATCTAGATGACAGCACTTTGCCATAAGAAGTAGGCGATCCATCTAATTTGTAGTTTATGTCTATCAAACTCAAGATGATAAAAATGAAATTAGGCCTAAAGTACAGGTCGAACGCTAGGTCACTGGAGCGTGAAGCGGAAGTGTGAATATGAGAGCGTCAAGACATATAGTTCAAAAAATTGTGATAGCGGGAGTGAAGATTGGGTGCGAAAGCAACACTTATCTAAAAAATATTTGGTGACCTAGGTCCAACCTATTAATGAGTAATGTAATAACTTATAATATATGGGTGTAATAAATATATCTGTTTTGGTAATTATTTTTGTGCCCATCCTTTGCAAGCGAAGTACATACTATAATTTCTTTATATCTTCTCTTCCATGATCTTCATATCAGGCCAATATATTGAATGGATAGAGTTGTAATTTCCGTAAATGGCGTTTTGTAGATAACCATTGAAAATATGATTAGGTTGCTAGATGGGGCCAATGCAGTGATGCATAACGAAATTATTTTCCCACTTAACCAATCTTGCCATGATTCACGAGGACCATAGGTCCACAAACAATTGTTCTGTGTTCATTTATTACGAATAATAATTAGAATAGAATAAATGCAAAATTACAACTTGTGTTACATCCATATTCGATACCTTCATTTGTAAGCAAAATGATTCTACTATCAAGTTTTCATGCAAAGGATAAATATAACATATAAATATATATATATATATATATATATATATATATATATAGATGTGATATTTTCGAAAGCTAGATCCCTGCAATTGTTTCTTTTGACGTTAATTTACTAACCACTATCAAATGCTCATTTTGTTATTTTTGCTGGCAGGTGAAGCAATGTAACAAATCCAATAAATTCCTCTATTGTACTAATGGAGAAGGGAGATTTATAGCGTGTTGCATAGTGATCCTTTGATGCCATTAAATAATTTTTTAAATAATTTTTTTTTTTTTTGGGTTGTGATTGAAAGTTGGAGATGATTAGTAGGTGGTATTGCGTGGTTGTGCGTGATTATGTTTTGTCAATGTTTTGTTTTGTGTTATGATGTTTTGTTTGCCGTAAAGAAATGTAATAATTGTACTAGGTGCTTGGATTGTTGTATATGTATGGATATATGGCTTAAATTAATTTTCAGTTTTGTTTACAAGGACTAATAATGTTTTTCTCCTTTTAATTATTGAGTATTTATAAGTATGTGCAAATATGCACCACAGAACAAATATTCCTAGTGGACTACAGCTAGATCATCCTTTAACTAATAAGTTTAGGCCCCATAATTTGATCTTTTGACTAACTTTTTATGATAGTAGTTGATGCTATCAGAGGAAAACATTCCATCCACTATCAAGTTAAACCATTTCATTTTTAGGATAAAACTATATGTTATATATAGCTTATCTACTAATGTATAAAAATATTTTTTTACTAAATCTTTTTTATGTTCAAATACTATGGAATAGTAAGTTTTATGATAATTTTATAACAATGAATAATAATTTTTTAACAATTTATTATAGTCTAACATTAATTAGTTGTAAGTTTTTGACAGAAGGACATAAATATTTTATAAGTAGAATTATTTATGTAACAATGAATAGTACATTTAATTACCATTAGTAATTTTGGCAAATATTCATAAGTATAAAATCCTTGTATCATAATCGCGCCGTCATGTTAACTTCACTGAAACGCCTTTAAATGAAGTTGTTTTTATAGTTTCCAGAAGAAAGCCACTGGAAGTTTGACACGAGAAGTACATCATAATTATAAAAAATTGAAAAAAACTAAATGCACACTTGGCTGATTCTTGAATTCCCACTCTTTTTTTTTTTT
>MKEJ01029900.1:0-11953 GCA_001753735.1 Embelia ribes
ATACATATATACATACATGAAAATATTATAATCAGCGTCAAAACAATGCTCAACATATGAAATAGATGCGTGAATTATACTAATGGTCCCCATAGTTTAGTCCAACATTCTATTTGATCCTCACAGCTTCTACTGAAACACCAGTAGTTCCAAAATTCTATAAAATAACGGATTTAGTACCAAAAGTTTTTAAAAAAAGTTGATTGATTGGTCCTTTTCATTGTATATTCCTTATTTCAAAATAACTATCGTGTTCATGGAAAATACACAAATAAAAATAATTATAAAAGGCATTTTTTTTTCATTGGTATTGCGCTTCATGTTCCCTCTTTTCAAGGCCATGGTGATAGAACTTAATTGTTGTCTTTGGCTAGGAGAAATTGAACGTAGATGTCGAGTTGTAGTACTGGACATAATAGACCATCAATCTATATGGTGGATTTTAAAACCATTGGCGGTGGATGTAAAGATTCATACCCAGGAATAGAATTTGTGCTTAAGCTCTATATGTTGCGAAATTAATTGATTCGATCTATTACGTATTTTTTTGTGTATTTCTAGCCTGGTATAGTATCTTATTTGTTTATTTATTTTGTGTTAGGCTAGATTGTGTTTTGCGATGTATTTCTAATTTAGTTTTGTGTATTCATTGACTATGTAATTGGTGTTAGATTAGTTGCATTGTAGCTCTTTCTAGAGCTAATTGTAGTATTGGCTAGATAAATATCGTTTTATACTTCATTATATTTTTTTTTTTGAATTGAAATTTAAAAAAAAACTAATTTATCCCTAAATGAACTACAGAAGGCTCACTTGATGCATTGTTAATCTTTTTGAGTAGCGTTCCACTCATAAAAAAGGACTGATATGCTATATATTCAAAATTTGGGGACTACTATTGTCTCAATTGAAATATATGGGAATCAAATAGAATATTAGTAGAAACTATGAGAATCATTCCTGCAATTAATCATATAGTTTTTGGAATTTAATTTTAATACATGGGCGATGTATTTTTATAGAAGACATATTTATTTGTAGTGGTTTCATATATTCAAGTGGCAACACATATTTCATTCAAAATAGCTGATGTATGAAATATTGTGAATATAACTTAAATCTTAGTTTTTTTTATGATATATTTCAGTTTTTTTTTTTAACTTCACATAACGTGTAATGCAGCAAATATGCCATAGGGATTTGAAATTGGAAAACACTCTGCTAGATGGGAGCCCGGCACCCCGCCTTAAGATCTGTGACTTTGGTTACTCCAAGGTATTTTACACAAACTCTATTTATTCCCAAAGTCAAAAGAAAAATTTTCAATTTCAGGTCGTACAAGTATTAATTTCGAAATGATTGATCATGTAGTCATCTTTATTGCACTCGAGGCCCAAGTCAACAGTCGGCACCCCAGCCTACATAGCACCCGAAGTTCTCTCTCGCCGAGAGTACGATGGCAAGGTCGGTGTTTATTTTTCACATTGATAGGGCGTCCGGTCACCAATTTGTAGTTTCTCGAAAAAAATAAGGATTAAATTGTAGCAATTGAAACTATTGGACCAAATAGAATAGCACTTGACACTCTAGGGATCAAATGATGTAAATTTTTCTTTATATAAATATGTGAATATATGTGAGTATGTATATACGTGTGTATAAATGTACTGGGAATGCGTAAATGTTGACAAAGGCACGTTACTTGGAGCACGTACTTGGGATTTCCACATGTTCATGTGCCTAAAATTTCAATCTTCAAGCATATATTTTTTTTTTTTTATTGACATCAATTTATTCAGTATGATCAACACTTGGTGTGATTTTTATTTATGATTTTATTTCATAATGATCCTACTTGTATCAAAATTACACATCAGAATATTATAGTCACTAAGACTAAGAGGAAAAATTTAGTGGCAGTGGCCTTTTAAATTATTTTTGGTGCATTCTTTACATTTTATTAGATGTACATAACTCTTGGTGATCCTTGAATGATTATCATATGAACAAGTCATAATAAATTTAGTTGTAAAGGAAGAAATATCAACATTTTCCCTTCACTAAATATGATAATCATTTTGATTTTATTATTTTGTTTCAGTTGGCAGATGTATGGTCATGTGGTGTGACACTATATGTAATGTTGGTGGGAGCATACCCTTTTGAAGACCCAGATGACCCCAAAAATTTTAGGAAGACAATTAATGTAATTACACTTCATACTACATTTCAACATACTATACAGCCACTTTTTCGACAACTTATTAACTTGTTCTTTCATTGTAGCGAATAATGGCTGTTCAATACCAAATCCCCGACTACGTCCATGTATCTCAAGATTGCAAGCACTTGCTCTCTCGCATATTTGTCGCCAACCCTTCCAGGGTACTTAGCTGATTTCTTTTCATAACATATTTCTCTGATAATTATGGATCTAAAAAAATGATACATTACTCTTCAATTATAGAATAGTTCTACGGGTTGACTAAATATGCTACAATTGACCAAGTGCAGAGGATTACAATCAAAGACATCAAGAATCATCCATGGTTCTTAAAGAATCTGCCGAAGGAGCTGCTAGATTCAACTCAGGCTATCTATTACCAAAAAGAAAAGGAAAATCCTACATTTTCATTGCAAAGTGTGGATGAGATAATGAAAATTATGGACGAGGCAAGGACACCACCACCCTCGTCAAGGCCAGTTGCAGGTTTCGGCTGGGCAGAAGAAAATGGTGACGAAAGCAAGTTTGACTTAGAAGAAGAATTGAATGTGGAAGAAGAAGAAGATGAGTATGAAAAGACGGTTAAGGAGGTGCATGCAAGTGGAGAATTTCTCCTTAGTTAATCATCTGTTTTAAACTCTAATTTGTGTTCTCGACATTATTATGTACTTAATCTTGTGTGAAACAATCTACTATTTCATCGTTGATTGACATGTGACTAAATCATGCCATAAAACTTAAAACCATCTTTGGAAACCATAGTTTGAGCGAAGCAAAAGAGCTAAAAAAAAAGTTGAGGGAAAAGATGAATTGAGTCATATTTTTGGCTGTTTGGGATGTTTGGAGGAAAATTACTTGCATCTCCAAGAGCAACAATATCTATCGTTGTGTCGTGCCAAACATAAACTCTCAGTTGTGCCACATTAGCACAATCATAATATAACTGCTTCTCTGGCAAAACTAAGATCATGTGTTCGAACCAAAGAAAAAAAAAAGCAATACTTGCAACTACACTATGCCAGCACAATTGAGCCGAAAGTGGCATGTTTTGATTGACGATATGAGTTTAGGCCTTCGTGATTTTCCAAAGTCCTGTTCTTGTGCTTTAACAAGCACAATAACACATGAATGGACATGCCGTGGTTCACTGCTCACCAACAAGATGCCAGCTTTCTACATCTTTGATGTAAATATGTTGCTTTCTATTAAAAAATCGAAACTATCCTTGTCCAAAACCAGCTAAAAAGACTAGCAAGTATTCATATAACAACCTATAAGTGCCTTGGTTCGAAGTTCAGAAACAAGATGCCATCTTTCTACATCTTTAGTGTGAATATATTGTTTTCTCTTGAAAAATGAAAACTCTCATTGTTCAAAATCAGCTAAAGACGAGCAAATAATCATTTCATAACCTGTAAATGCAATAGCAAATGGTGCAATAGATATCTACCCCAGAACAAGTATGAGGGAAAATATTCCTACCAAAACAAGTATCGGCCAAGGTCGTTTACAAAATTTGGAGCTCAGCTACAAATTAGTTTCCACCATGGTAGGCTACACAGCTCAAATTTGTAGTTGTGGTTATGCCATTCGACAAGAGAAAAGAGAGAGGGACAAAAGACTCTGAGGAGGCTTTTCAAATTTCAACTGCAGGATAAAAGGGGTTAAAGGAAAACACGTATAACCCAGCTGTGGTTGATTGTAGCCGCCGTAATACCATAATACCATATAAGATGATGGCATAATCACCATTCTCCAAAAAAAAAGGGGGTAAATCATCATTAACCTTCCTTCCACTTGTTAATGTAATTACGAAAGGCAAGAGCAGGGTTTTCCCTCGGTGGGGCCCGAACACGAGTTGACCTCCGAACATCTGCATCCTCCAAAGTCATGTTCTTAGCTACCTCCTTTGATCTCTTCTGTAGACCCAAGCTGCAAAAATCATTGAAGTTAGATACAGAATAGGGAAGCACTCACGGTTTAAGTAGCAGTTAGAAGAACTACAGCATCACTCAATCATTCTTTCCTGCTTTTTTCGTTTTGCGGAAAGGTATAATAGATCACTTGACCACAACAGCAAAACTCAAATAATTTTTAAATAGATACTAACCTTCAAATTGAGATATTATCAAGCACAAACCTAGATATTTTACAATCAAATAACAAAATAGCTCATCAACGTATACAGGTGCAAAAACAGTTGGTCTGGGTACTACCTTCAGAAGAGGTGACAAGTCCAATGGGCATTTCATGTTACCAAGGCAAGTTTGTTATGCAAGGAATCATCATAAAACCAACAAAAGTGTCAAGAAAAATAACATTCTTTATGTGCACAATGATGACTCTTTCTCTGCTTCTACGTTACCAAGTTCCTTGGGTCATACACATCACTAAACTCCTCATCTCGCCAACAGTCCCGGCACATAGCTTAATTAGTGCATAAAGTCAACTAAATTTGGTGCACATTGCACAACCATACCTAGAATGCCTTCCAGATGGTCACATATTTCAAGCACAATTTATGACAGGACAAGTTTTGACTTCACAAGATAAAGAACTAGTGATTAGCATATCGAGGTGAAGTTGGCAACTTCCAAATTGCAGGGGAGCAACCATGATTTAAATTCCTCACAGAAGAAAAAGGTTGATCAAAGTACAAGGGCACAATTAGTGACTCCTTGCAATCTGTACACATGGAATCAGAAATGTAATTTTCTTTCTCCCATTTTAGTATTCCTCGCAAATTTTTAGGCCGAAAGCCATTTAACTGAAGTTAAAATTCTTTTCCCAATGCAAGACTTGGAGAAAAGAGATATTCCAAAAGTTACAGAGTTAGTCCTGAAACCAGAGGTACAAGAACAACTGATCATGAAAATTTTGATTACAGAGCAAAAGAGGTCTTAACTTTTGGGGCTTATAAGCTGTAAGTCTATAACCAACTAAGCCATTTTATATAAAAAAAAAAAAAAAAAAGTTGCATGTAAAAAGGACATTCTATGAATAAAAGGTAACTACCAACTATCAAATGGGGAAAAACAATAAAGGCAATGCAAGTTTTCTTACAAACAAGCTGCAGTTAACTCACCATATTCTGTCATAGTACTTTCCAAGTTGTTTCTTCAGTGCCCTTTCTCGCACCCCTTTTGGGTTCAGCGAGGCAATAAAAGCATCAAGCTGTTAAAGAAAGAAAAACAGCAATCACCAAAGGAACAAAAATAAACCATTATTATAATTCCGTAAGCATGTAGCATGAATACCTCTGCTTTGGTATTGTAGTAGCCCCACAATGTGGAATCAGAGTTCTCGACAAAAATTCTCCCATCACGTCTAAAAAACCAATACCTATTATGAACCCTGTCTTTCCCCAATGGAGTCATGCGTACAAATCTTTTCTCCATTTCCCTTTCAAGGTATTCTATCTGCATATACACGATAGGTTAATAGACGGTCTCTCTATTTCTCAGAATGAAATGACAAGCAAAAGGTTGATGTTAGTTGCAGTAGCAATGGCAAAGAACCTATGTTGCTCGGACAAGTATATGGGTGATGAGTTCGTCAATATTTATAGGTGTCAAACACATGTAATTACCATGTGGGAGCACAGCATTTAGATATGCCAAATTCAATATTCCAAAAAAGAATTATTTTTTGTAACGCATGATTGTGATTGAATAGCCAATTTTGGAAAACTCACAAATGCAGTGTAGTTTTATGCATATATTTAAGTGAGGAAATGAACACCTCATACAAATGAACAACTCGTACCTAATTCCTGATACATTTTAACTAAAAATCTAAATTATGTCACATACACAACAATAAAGAAGAAAATAACCAATTCATCCCTAGCTTTGCAAAGGAATGCTAGTTGTACTCCCCATGTAATCGGGTTTGATTCCAATCCAAATATATCATTTTCTCAATGGTTGTCATCTCTAACTGAACTTTTTGGCCAAATTCAAACTCAGAAAACGGTTAGCCTTGCTGCAACTGGAACTGGTGAAAACATCTCAACAAAGACGACTTAAAATGCATATTGTATCATGTATCCTACAGATTTGATGACTATGACTCCAACCCACTCCTAAAGAAGGTAGAAGGTTGTCTCAGGGCAGCTTCCACCAATCCCTACAACAGGTAGCTGCCACGTGTCCAACACTGGCTCAATAGTGACCGAGTAAAAGGACACCACCTCAGCTAGTTTGAAGCATATAGATGCAACAGGTGAAGACTAGTGGTGGCTATGGAAAAGAAGACTTGCAAGTGCAGCCACACCAACTCAATAAATCAAGTCCATGTTTGTCAAGGTAGTATGGTTGCTCGTTGTGTGTTCCGCTGAAACTACAGCAACTAGTACTACTCAAAGGCATAACTGTGGGTACACATGTATGCACAAGCATAAAACTGTTGATATGGAAGCATACAGAATTTCAAACACAGAAGAAGGAAAGAGGAGTATACCCTTTGTTCTCTTCTCATTACTTCTGCATCTTCAATAATATCCCTCGTCTGCTTTCGAGCTTTCTTCCCCAGTGAATCTTCCTTATCTCCCACTGATGCCTCTACTTCAGTCTTTTGTCTTGTGACGCTTTTCGTCTCCTCTGTTTGAACTTGTTTACTGGTTCATAAGATATTAGAGGGACAAAAGTAAATGAAAACCTCTTCGATTTTGTATCTCATCACAAAAACTTCTTAGAAAAGGAGAAAGTTTTAAACCTGTTCTCCACTACTTGTTTCTTCCGAGGTGAGAGAGCACTCTCATCTGATGTGTCTTCATTTTGATGCTTAATGTAACCATTTACAGACGACTTTGAACTGCTTTTAGTAGACTTAACATTTAGCCTTTCTGGAGTTTCTTTCCCATTCGTCTCGACCTTCAGGTGTTCCTTATCTTCTCTCTTCTTCTTTGCTGCTTCCAATGCTTCCCCCCTTTTCGTGGCTCCAAGTGCCCGTCGTTGTTCGATATATTCATCCAATTCCTCCCTAAAAAGGGTTGTGTTCAGGGCTTGGCCAACCAATTCTCGTAACATCCCTAATTTGACATGAATGTCAAGAAGGCCATAATGACCACGCCTAATTGTTCTAATGTGACTACATAGTTCAGCAACACTGATCAGCTCCAAGAATTCGCACAGATACTCGGTCCACTTGATAAGCGTAATCTGAAATTAGATTTAAGATGATAACATAGGCATATGCATGGAATACAATAACAGGAAGAAAGCAAAAGAATACGAAGAAATAAGATACTAAAAGTAGTACAAATGTTTTCCGCAAGTAACTTGCAACTAATGTTAAATTGTTAAAACACCTTTGACTTCATCTTTTTCTTCTGTATCAGAACATAATATTCCCCTTCATTCTTTATAAGAAAACGAAGAAGAGCAGAATGAGACTCCACGACGAGAACCGAATTGCTGTCTTTGTGGCAGAGAGCACTTTCAAAATCTTCAAGGGAGAATGGAGACAAATGCAATAGCCTGCCAAATGAACAGCAAAAATCCCAAATCATCAAAAGATCCCCAACACAATCCATGGGAACATTGAAGTCTCTTGACAAAGAAGGACGTTCCGCAAAAACTGGATCATCTGCAGCCGGTTGAACCAGTAGATCATCAATTGGATATTTGATGGGCTCTTTATTTGGTGTATTTTCTGCAAATACATAAAGTTACATGATCCAACGAAAAAGAGCTGAAGTACAGCATGCATAACATCTTACGCAGAAAGCTCCAGAAACAAGAAACTCAAGTATGTCAAAGCAATGAGACCACCCCCACCCCTCCACAGACATAAATGAAAAATATATTTTTTCTTCAGTGTTCTATGCAATAGTTAGTGCTTTTGAATTTTCCTTACCTGTTCTTTTCTTTCTACATCTTCTAAGCTCTCCTTTGCTTCCTTCCTAGAAACAAAAGATAAGCAACAGTACAATCATTAATTTCCAAACAGAAACAAGCAAGAGAGGATCGAAATTTACCCCATTATCTTGTTGGCATTCTTCATTTCGACTTCTCTTCTTATTAGCAACTAAATGTCCATCTTGGTAGACAAATTTACTTTTTAGTTCGTCTGGAAGATCAGTTGATATTCCATGCTTCCTCGCCAAATTCTCATGTAGGACCCAAGGGACGCTGCGATATGTAGATTCCCTAATAAAAGACTTCAAGACATCTCTACCAAAAGGAAGTTTCTTCCGTACCAAATCTTCTTCAATCACTACAGAGCTTCCAGTTATTTTATTGTCCTTGTCAAGCCAGGCAACCTCATATTGTGTTGTCTCAGTCTGAGCCTCTTCCTCTAGAACTTTTACAATTTTGCAAGGATAAACACGATTATTCCTCTTCCCATACAACTCATCACCCTCCGTCAAATGGTCCAGCAACTTTGACGCCACTTTACTGACAAGATCCCTCACTGAGAGCATACCTGTTGAATTAAAGTACCAACAAAAGAACAAATTTAGAACTTGTGATTCCTAAGCTTAAGAAAAAGGGCTCAAAGCTCAACAAAGGCTCCTCAAGTTCAAAATCCATAAGTGGATCACCAAAACTGAAAACCTGAAAAACTGAAAAGTTTGTCACTTATAAGCTCGACCAACAATGGATAACTAGCCATTAGAAGGAATCAACAACAGTAGTAGTTTTAAGAAAAAAAGAGCTGATACAAGGTAAAGAAACAAGATAGAAAGTAGAAAGAAGTAAATCTCTTGTTACTACCTTCAACTAAAGAGCTAGAACAAGAATTTGAGAAACAAAGATATGCATTCAAATGAAAGGAAAAACATCGATATCAAGTGAAATACCTATGAAACTAATAAAATAAAGTTACTACAACTGGAATATAAGAGAAGATGTGAATTTACAGTCAATAAAACCATAAAAGTATAAATTCTTACTAAATTGGACTTCGTGCAGCACAGGTGCAACTAGTTCTTCGGGGAACTGTTGCATCTTCTCAGTGGCCCGCTTTTCAGAGACCAATGCCTCCTCATAAGTCAAGTTTGTCTTTCCTGTCACTTTACATGTCCAAACTCTCTGGCGATATAGATTTATTCGGTTCAAGTATTCACTGAAATATGCAAAATCACCGACACAATTAATAACTAGAGCTCAAGTAACAAACCTACACAGCAGATTGCAACTCCCAATCGAGAAAAAAGAAATGACAACATACCCGTAATCTCTAAATATCTCTTTTGTAAACCGAATTAAAAACACAGCCTCCTCAGGCTTCAAGTCCTTAGGTTTTGCTGCCAGATGAAACAGCTTTCTCTTGTATAGAGGCATTTCTGAGCCTTAAGAGTTCGCCCTTCAATGATAATAACGTACAAACACACTGGCACAAGGAAATAGAAAATGTTCAGAATTTGGGATAACAGTGTATAAAACGGGGGCCAACTGTATACAAACATAGCTTGCACAGACATAATGATGTGGCGGAGATAATTTGCAGGCACCTTTCTGTTTGTTTTTGCCCCTCACAAAATGATTGCCAATTAAATTACATATAAAAAAAATTACACTCGTGTTGCATTGATTTAAATTGGGTGAGGGTATTAACACCTGCTCAAATTTTAAAATACAAATAATCAGCTCCATAAGTAGAAATATATACAGGAAAACCCTAAATGTGACAGTCAAATGATAAGACCCTAGAAGTTAATTGCATTGGATATCCTTATAGAGAAACTAAACAGAAATCCAAATCATGTCAACAATTAACAAACACAAATGCTCCTCATGATTTGAAAATCAATGCAATTGCCATTTCTGTAACAGATGCCGAAATCCCTCCTCAATCAGCATAAGATAGTCAAAACACATAATAAAATGGGGACAACCTATAAAACATATTTGCACTTGTATAAAGGGAAAAAAAGGAAACCAATAAAATGCTACTAATAATCATATGCACAAGTAGAAAAACATATAGGGAAGTCCTAAATGCCATTGCCAAACAATAAAACCCTAGAACTCAATTGCATTGGAGAATGTTACAGAGAAACTATAAAAAGTCCAAATCATGACTCAATTAGCTAAAACAAATTGTTGCCCATGACTTGAAAACCAATAGAATCGCCATTTCCATAACAGATTCTCAAACCATTCCTCAATCGGAATCAGATAGTCAAAACACATTTTAAAATGGAGACAGCAACCTAAAAAACACATTAGCACTTATCAAGGGAATAAAAAAGGAAACTAATGAATGCTGCAAATAATCAGCTGCATGAGTAGTAAAACACAAAGTCAAACCCTAAACACCGCCCGCCAAACAATAAAACCCTAGGAGCTCAATTGCATTGAGGATTCTCATACAGAAACTAAAATAACTTCAAATAATTTCAACAATTAACAAAAGAAAATGTTGCCCATGATACAAGGAACAATATTATTGCCATTACAATTTAAAATTTCTCCAATCACTCCTCAATCAAAATTAGATACTCAAAACACGGATAAATAACTTTATTAACAGGGAAAAGCTGGAGATTAAGTTAATTAACAGGCTGCAGATACACGTATATATGCTACAGCTCTGTATAGACTGCGAGCGGTTTGAGCAGTGAGAGACAGAGAGAGAGAGAGAGAGAGCTTACAGGGGAAGCCGTGATTGATATGGGCGCAGAAATTGGGAGTTTTTGAGCGGAGACGAGAGAAGAAGAGAGCGGTCTTTAATTACTACTTTGTATATATTATATTTTCCTATTTTATTTTCCTTTCTCAAATTGAAAATTCTTTTTTTATAGTATATTATTTAGGATAAAGTACAGTAATGGTCCCCATTGTTTAATAAAAAATTTATTTGGTCTCATCAGTTTAAATTCGAAACAATTATGGTCACCATATTTCAAAACGCCAATGTATTTGGTCCCAAGTTCTAAGTTACACATTTGGTCTCTTTTTCTAATATTAAGAAACTTCAATGCTTAAATGCATACGTTTATGGTAGTTTGAATAATCATATAAAAAGAGCTATTATGTCCTTAAGAAAATTATAAATGGGTCATCTTAAATGTACTTTATCATGTAGATAAGCGTACACAGAATTTGGACCAATACTGTTACATATTTACAGTGTGAGACCATTAGTGTTAAGAATTCAAATTTTGGGACTCAATAGAATTACGGTTAAAGCTATTGGACTATTTTCTGTAGTTGCCCCATTATTATCTATTTCTCTTGTTTTGGGTCTTTGGCTCGTTAGCAGAGGATTCGGTCTGGTCCACATGCTTCCCTTAATATTGGAAAAAATTACATTTATGGCCGATTTCAGATTGTCTTTTGTTATTTATTTAATTTTTTAAACAAATTATAGTTTGAGATATTTGCTAAATTTAAAAAAAATTATCTTTAATAATTAATTTTATTTTTTTAAGAGTGATTTTAGAAACAGGCTTAGGAATATTTTGAAAAGCTACTTATGTTTGTTTTTTAATTAATTACATAATAACCTCCATTATATTTATTACATTTCACATGTATACCTATTTTTGTATTTTCACAATAAAAAAATATCACTCTATAAAAACTACACTACTAGGATTGTACCTTTTTAGAATCAATTTTAAAAATCAATTTTAAAAAACAAATTTTAAAAATACAACCATTCTCAATTTAGACTCTAATCTATCACGCTCCACTCTCTAATTTTTTTTGCTTCATCCACAAATACTCTTATTCTTAATAAAATCCATTTCTTATCTTGGGGTGTTAAAGACTCTAT
>MKEJ01029901.1:0-10754 GCA_001753735.1 Embelia ribes
TCATTGGCCTATCTTAATTGATGCACCTCTTCGTAATACCGGATAGTTCATTTAAAATTTTACGTATCTTTTGCAGGGAGTTAGATGAACACTACTTTGCTTGTATTCAAAGTGAAGAAAACTATACATATACCGCAATGACTACAAAGCATCCCACTCTTTTGTTACAGCTTCTTCTCCAATTCTCTAATAATTTTTTTGCACCTTTATAAGGGAAAGCAAAGCTAGAAAAATATGCCATAATAATTTAAGACGGGAAAATGATTCACGCAATATAATAATTTATCTAAATTGAACAAATATTTATGATGTTTTATCATGTGCGTTCTTCCAATTTACAAGAAAAAAGATAAACAAATAGGATCTAACTATATAGATATTTGTACAACTTAGTTGCATGATTTGCTATATATGTATCATTACCATTCCTCTATGTTTTGTGATAGATTTTTAGTTTTTATATTATCTGCATATATTTTGAGTTACTATCACGAGGATATAATCTCACGTTCATAAACTGAGTATAAAATATAAATTGAGTACAAAACATTGTTCGGTTACGTGTATATTGGCTTTTTTTGGACATTGATTTTGTGATATATTTTGAAAAATAGGATCTAATTAATCATGATATTGCAAGCTATTTTGATTAAGATAAGGAAGCATATCATTTATTGATATTGGCTATGGCAAGTTCATTATGTGTTCTACAAATTAATAGCAAGTATGATCAAATTATTATTTTGGTGATTCTGGTGTATTAATACAACTAGATTTGAATGGAATATATATATATATATATATATATATATATTTATTGATTATCTCAAAGAATGTATTGGAACACAGTGATGGTGAAATGTTCTAAGGATTATTGCAGTAGGATCTATGACAGACTTGTTCAGTAAGTCTAATTATGATGTCTTTGCTTTATCCACTAATGTTATTGGTTAGATCTATCTTTGAATAATTGTTGAGATTAGTACTTTATACTTTCTAATTGAGAAGACGAGTGACACTCACTAAATTATTCATTAAGTAGATTCATCACCATAGCTATAATTGTTAGAGGGAGTCTTTAATTGTAGGACCAATTAGTGGATGTAATCTTTGGTTTGACTTAGTGGTTTGTTTATTATTTGGGCGTGGCCCTGTGGACATAGGTTGTGAACGATCCATATTAAAAATTCTCTATGTACATTTATTTTTTGTTTCCTGTTTCATATAATATAACAGTAAACAAGGCCAAACTAAAATACATCAACCATGAAGAAAAACATAATTGTTGCAAAGGTTGTTGCAACAATTTGTATAACAAGTATACTTCTGACCTTTCAAGTGGTATTAGAGAAGGTCAAAAACACTTAATTTGTGAAGATTTTAGGACACGATTGAATTAAGAAACATAGATTTCCTAAAGGAATGAGGTTCAATTTCACGTCTTCATTTGCTTGATGGTACAAATTATTCTTATTGGAAGGCCAAAATGAGAGCTTTCATAAAGGCCATTGAAGAGAAAACTTAGACAACTGTTGATTGGCGGTTGGGTACATCGTAGTAAGACTGATGTTGAAGGCAAAAAGACCTCGACGCCAGAAGAATCATGATCAGCAGAGGAAGATAAACTAGCAAATAATAATTCTCGAGCTCTTAATGCAATATTCAATGAAATTGATGCAAATCAGTTCAAATTAATTTCTACATGTAAATCAACAAAATAAGCCTAGAATATTCTTGAAACAGCACATGAAGGAACCTCCTCTGTGAAGCTATCAAAGCTTCAAATGCTCACAACTAGGTTTGAAAATCTACGAATGCAAGAATATAAGAGTATTTGAGATTTTAATTCCAAACTGAGTGATATTGCAAATGATGCTTTTTGTCTTGTGGGAGAAGTGTACTGATTCAAAATTGGTTAGAAAAATATTGCGATCTTTGTCAGAAAGGTTTGCATACAAGGTTACTGCAATTGAGCAAGCTAAAGAAGTAGATTCAATGAAATTAGAAGAATTGATGGGAGCATTGCGAACTTTTGAGATGAAGTTAAACCAGAAAAAGAAAGAAATGAGTATTACACTATAGGTTGAACTAAGAAACCAAGAAAAAAGTGGTGTTGAACAAGATGAAGTTGCATAATCTATAGCCTACTGACAGAGAACTTTAACAAATTTCTAAAGATGATTAACGAAAAGAATCAGTATGGAGATGTTAAAAGCTCAAGAAAATTCCAGAAAAATAGAAAGAACTTCAACAATGGGGGATTCAAGATAAGGAACAGAGGAAAACATAGAGTGATGAAAACTCAAAAAGAAGAAGATGAGCATACAAACAACTATGTGGCTTTTGCAACCAAGCTTGAAGAAGGTGTGAGACTAAAGTTGTTTTAAATAATGTTGCAACATCATTAGTAACAAAGTCCGCTATATATAAGTCCGAAATGTTGGATGATTCTTTATCCTCAAATTCAGGAAATAACAGTGATGAGAGTGAACTAATTGAAGACAAGATTCATGATGCTTACAGGTTAATGTTTAGTAAGTGGATCAGTGTGTGCAAAATAAATAAGAGTTTGGAAGAAAAGAACAAAAGATTTTTCAAAGAAAATGAAGATCTGTAAAGTATCATAAAAGAGATCGAATTATAAACTAAGAAGAGAGAAGGAAAATTGAAGGAGACAAAGGGAGAGTTATTGCAACTTCATAAGAACATCAAGCTATTGACTCTATCTCAACTAAGCTTGAACATGCTTTGTCAATAGGAAGAGTGAGGAATGCTCACACAGGAAATGGATATACTAGGCAAAATTCTACATCAACAACTATGTTTATGAAAGAAACTGGGTTTGTCAAGATTAAAAGAAGTCATAAAGCAGAACTTGCAACAACACTGAAAAGGAGATTTGTACCAATATGTCATTTTTATGGGTACTCGGGATACATAAGACCGAAGTGCTTTAAATAACTAAGAAACTTGAGGAGAGGTATGTCTAAAAAACAAACTTTGAGAATATTACCTATTTTGAATCTCCTAAACTGAAGTGAGTTAGGAAATCAATTTTTAAGGGTTATGTTGATATACTTCTTTGAAACAAGTTTTGGTAATGCATGGTATTTTATAGTGGTTGTTCCAAACATAAAACTGACAACAAAGATTTTCTGAAATATTTCCAAATTATCTCAAAAGGGCATATTATTTTTGGGGATGGTACCAGAGGAAGAGTTATGGGTAAATGAATTCTTGATTTAGATTCAGTTCCTAATTTGAGGGATGTATTATATGTTGAAGGGCTTAAGGCAAATTTGATTAGCATAAACCAGCTATGTGATTATAACCTTTATGCAAACTTTACCAAGAACAAGTGTGAAGTATTTGATAATTTAGATAAGTGTATCATGGAGGGAGTAAGGTCATCTGACAATTACTACAGATTGATAAATTCTCTCACTTATAAGAGTTTAGAAGACATTGAAATTTGGCATCAAAGACTGAGCCATCTAAATTATAAAAATCTTGTTAAAATATCCAAGATTGAAGCTATCCGGGGACTACAACAATTTGGACATAAGCCATATGGAGTGTGTGGGCCATGTCCAATTGGTAAATAGATTAAGGTGTCACATAAAGTGTTGCAATAAATTACCACAACAAGAGTGTTGGAGCTACTTCATATGGATTTGATGGGGCCTATGCAAGTAGAAAGTATTGCTTGTAAAAGATATGTGTTTGTGTGTGTAAATGACTACTCAAGGTTCACTTTGGTGGATTTTATAAGAGAAAAATCAGAAACATTTAGAATTTTTTAAAATCTGTGCATCAAATTGAAGAGGGAGAAGAGTTGCAACATTGGAAAAATTATTAGAATCAGCAGTAATCATGGGAGAGAGTTTGAAAACTCTATGTTTGCAAAATATTGTGACAAACATGGTATAGCTTATAAATTCTCAGCACCCAAAACTCTACCGCGGAATGGTATTGTTAAAAGAAAGAACAAAACTCTTTAGGAAATGGCTCGTGTAATGCTAAATTCAAAGAAATTAGCTCATGAATTTTGGGATAAGGCAGTTAACACAACCTGTTATATTGTAAATAAGATATACATGAGACCTGGAATAACAAACAACCTTATGAAATCTGGAAAGGAAGGAAACTAAATATTGGCTACTTTCAGACATTTAGATTAGTGTATTATGTGTTAAATGATAGAGATAAACATGGAAATTTTGATGCCAAAAATAATAAATGAATCTTTAATATACAGGGTGTACGATAAAAGAATTAAGGCAATTATGGAATCAGTAAATGTTATTGTGGATGACTTAAAAAATGTGGAGAAGTCAGATGATGAAGGATTGATCAACTTTGGTGAACATTTAGAGGCTCAAGAATTCACAGAAGTAACTGAAGAAGAAAATGACACAAATAATGTTGCAACACCTTTTGAAACACACCTGGAAACAGATTCAAAAAATGAAAAAGGGCTTCAAAATGTTACTAATCAGATTATCAGAGAACTCCCTGAAGAAACCCATCTAGTAACTGAGATCATTGGAAATATTGAAGAAAAAAGGATCAGAGACAAACCAAGGATAAATTATCAAGATATGTTAGGTATGGTTGCTATACCTCACCATTGAACCTAAAAATGTGGAGGAAACACTTAAAGTTGAAGTGTGGGTGAATGATATGCAAGAAGAATTAGAACAGTTTGAGCGCAATAATGTCTGGGAGTTGGTACCTATACCCCAAGGCTCAAATATGATTGGTACAAAATGGGTGTTCAAGAATAATATGATGAACTAAGTAATATTACAAGAAATAAAGGCAGGTTGATAGCTCAAGGTTACACACAAATTGAATGAGTTGAATTTGATGAGACTTTTGCTCCAGTGGCAAGGTTAGAATATATAAGATTTTTGTTCACTATTGCCTGTCTCCTGAAATTCAAATTATTTCAAATGGATGTCAATAGTACTTTCCTTAATGGTGCTCTAAATGAAGAAATATTTATTGAGCATCCAAAAGGATTTGAAGATTCACAGTATTCAGAACGTGCATATAAGTTAAAGAAGGCATTGTATGGTTTAAAACAAGCCCCTAGAACCTGGTATGAAAAATTGGCATCTTTCTTACTAAAAAATGGATATATCAGAGGATTTGATAAAATATTATTTATTAAGAGTACCAAGTCTGAAATTACTATTGCTCAGATTTATTTGGATAACATTGTATTTGGATCAACCTCACTAAGAAAAATAAATGAGTTCGTTGATCAAATAAATAGTGCTTTTGAGATGAGCATGGTTAGAGGACTAAATTACTTTCTAGGCATACAAGTGAAGCAAATGAAAGGTGGTATATTTATCATACGGAGCAAGTATATCAATAATCTTATGAAGAAATTTGGTCTTGATACGGCAAAACACATGGGGACACCAATAGGTTCAAATGTGAAACTGGCCAATGATGAGTAAGGAGAAAGTGTTGATGAAAAATTGTACATAAGCATGATTGGGAGCCTTTTGTATCAAACTGTTAGCAAACCTGATATATGCTACAGAGTGGAAGTGTGTGCTAGATATCAAGCCAATCCAAAGAAGTTACACCTAGCTGCAATAAAGAGAATAATCAGGTATGTGAGTTGAACTGCTGAATATGGAATTTGGTGATTGATACAAATGCAACTTTAGCTGGTTTCAGTAATACAGATTGGGTTGGCAATGCATATGATAGAAAAAATACTATTGGTGGTTATTTCTATCTTGAAAATAATATGGTTTATTAGTTCAGTAAAAAGCATAATTTTATATCATTGTTAATAACGGAGGCATAGTATATAGTAGTTGTAAGTTGTTGCACTCAATTATTGTGGATGAAATTGATGTTAGAAGATTACGGAATCATAAATGAGATTTCAACTGTGTATTGTGACAATGTGAGAACTATCAACATATCAAAAAATCCATATTGTTGCAGAACAAAACCAAACACATTGATATAAGGCATCATTTTATTAAAAAATTGGTTGAAAAGAAAACTGTTGTTTTAGAGTATATTGCAACAAAGTTCCAATGAGTAGATATATTCACAAAGACCTTGGATTTACAAAGATTTAAGAAATTAAAAACAGACTTGGGAGTCTGTATTGTAAATTAATTTGTATTTATTTTGTGTATTTCTAGGTACAAAAAAATTATATATATATATAATGTCATTTTACAATTGGCAAATATTTATCTGTACATCTTTGCAAAGCTTAAAACCCTAACTCACGTGCCCCATTGGAGATAAATGGTAGATTCAGAACAAGGGGCACAATCCAAAGGTGTTGTAACATACAAAAGACGCAAGGTAATGGCTGGTGATCATACTTTTTCAGCCTACTGGGCAATTGTGCCCTATGCTCCTCCAATCCTACTCAATGTTGTAGACCCAAAACCTAATGTTACATCTCTTGGTGTCATACATATTCAACAGGGTTTATCAGATGCTGGTCGAAATCAATCACAATCAACTACAGGTACTCCTACTTCTCCTACTTTAAGTGAAACATTAAGGGATATAGATGAGCTAGTTGCCCGAACACCAAACTCTTCTTAGTGTGAATTTGGGATGTGCAAGCTGAAAGAAAATCCTCAATTTCTATTGTATCTGAGGAACCTACTAGAAGTAAGGGTGAAACTAGTTCTTGCAGGGACTATCTATTTGGTTTGCCTATTTTTGCTCCTATACATATGGAGGACATTATATACTCATTGAATGAGGAGAAAGAAAAATATACTGAGAGTAATTCCTCTTGTGATTCAGAAGAAACTGACAGTGTCAGTGGGGGAGATGATAATTCAGAAGAATCTGATATTTCTGATTAAGAGATTGCTAGTTCAGAAAGGGAAGAAAGTTCTAAGAGTTGATACGATGATGTAGAGATTATTGAAAACGGGGTTGCTAAACCTATTTTGAAACCAGTAAGGAGGCTGTTGCAAAATCTGTCAGAATGAGTACTAGAAGAATTACACAGGGATATTATTCATAGTCCTTTGTCAAGTTAACAAGAAGTTCACCAAAGAAGCCTAGTCAAAAGAAGAGAAAGAATGAGGATCACACTGTTGAGGTAAGAAAATCTGTAAGGACATAGCAAATGGATAGTCCTTCTATTTCAAAATCTAAAGAGTTCAAGATTGACTCTGGTAAGGGCTCAACTACAAAAAAAATCTTCTTTTAAGCCAACTCCTAAAAGCAAAGACAAGCAAACAACAATACACGGTACAACTCTTTCTCCTTTTGGCACTGATTTTAAGGAGGAAATGTATAAAAATGTTGTTAAGAGGAAGTGGCATCATGAACGTGTACTTACTGTGAGTGCACATAAAGATTTAGGAATCAAACATCTATTAGAAAAGCAACATCTCTATGGTATTATGTCATATTATAAGTGTTGTGTGTGAACTCTAAGCTAATCTGATGGAAGACATTGAGGATGTTAAGTCTGAGCATTATATGAAGGTGTTTGTAAGGGGTTATTGGTTTAATTTTTCTCCTTCCTTAATAAATAAATACCATGATTGCACTAGTTGTGAGGGTAACATACAATTTAATTTTGATGTGGTTATTGCTGAGTTAACTGCTAGGGTAAGGGTTAAATATCCAGCAAAAAGGGCATTTCTGGCTTCAGAATTGAGTTTAAAATACTCAGTATTACACAAGATTGCATTGATGAATTGGTTACCAAGACTTCATACCACAAGTGTCAATAAAGTTCTTTCTAAGGTGTTATTCATGGTAGGTACTGAAGTACCTTTCGATTTTGGACAACTGGTGTTTGAGCAAGTAGTGAAGAATGCTAGGGCTACTACAATTTATCCTATATTACCTTTTCCTTCCCTCATCTATGAGCTGCTCATGGCTCAAAAGCCAATCAGGAAGGCAACATAATGTTGGAAAAGGCCATTAAGTCTTTCTATATTTCTAAGAAACTAAAATCTAGGAAGCATGTGGATGATATTAAAGGACATGTGTCTAGGAATGTTGGTGTAACTGTAAGGGGCTTACACTAAGGGGGAGGGTACTGATATTAAGGGGGAGAGCAACAAATCAAGAGGTGTTGTTGGACAGAGACCAAGTCATGTTCCAACATCTTCTGCAACAATAGCTGCCAATCTGAAGGAATAGACTATTGCTTTTCTGGAAAAGGAGCTGGCTGAGATTGTGAATGCTGAGGCTAGGCTTGCTCACAAGAAACTTTAGGTTCAGGCATTGCTAACTGTTTTAAAGAGAAGTCTTGTCTTCATCTGATGACACCACACTATCTGACTCTGCCATGTTCTAGTGTTTGTTTTATGGTCGTTTTGTTTCTATTTTTCGTACTCCAAGATATTCCAGTTTTCTCTATCTTTATACTAATGTTTGTTGTTACTTTGAGTTCTTTTTGAAAAAAAAAGGGGGAGATGGTATTTGGTTTATGTTATGGTTATCTGTTGTTTCCTGTCTTATTTTGTTGAGGTACCTGATCTTGAATTGGTTTTGCCAAAAAATGCCAAATGGGAGATTGTTAGGTTTACGCGTATATTGACATTTTTTGTACACTGGTTTCGTGATATATTTTGGGAAGTAAATGTTCTAAGGATTGTTGCAACAGGATTTGTGATAAACTTGTTCAATAAGTCTGATTATAATATCTTTGCTTTTATCCACTAATGTTCTTAGTTAGATCTATCTTTGAATAATTATTGAGATCAGTACTTTACACCTTGTAATTGAGAAAACGAGTTGTGCTCGCTAAACTATTTATTAAGTAGACTCATCACCATGGCTACAATTGTTAGATTGAGTTTTTAATTGTATAAGACCAATTAGTGGATATAATATCTGGTTTAATTTATTGGATTGTTTACTATCAGGGCGTGGCCCCATAGACGTAGGTTGTGACCAAATCATGTTAAAAATTCTTTGTGTTTATTTATTTATTTATTGTTTCATGCTTCATATAGTATAACAATAAACAAGGTTGCACTAAAATACATCCACTATAAGAAAAAAACAAAACGAGATTCAACATTATTGCAAAGGTTGTTGCAATAATTTGTATAACAAGTATACTTCACACCTTTCATTATTTATTATTGTGATGGTTCATTATATAACCAATTTATAAGAGGCATCTCAATTGAAAAATATGTCCCCTTATCTGGCTAAAAACCGGCACCTTATTTTATTATTCCAATTACAATATCTATAGAATATTAAATATTGATGCAGATTATTGAAAAAAAAAATTAAAAAATAAAAACGACGTGTTGCTAGTACAACTGAGAATTGAGATGCACGGTTGCGCACTAGTTGTCTCCTGGTCATTTTTCATACCGAAGGTTAAGAATTCAAGTCATACCGTTAATAATGAAAATAATTAAAGGATAGCTTTTTTCGTTTTTTGCATTCTGAATTTCTATTTTCATAGAATATTAATTGGGAGCATGAAATGATGACCGTTATTTAAATACTGCTAATTGTTTTTGTAATTTTTTATGATGAAAAATTTTCAAGATGTCATTAAAAATATTTACGTTATGATTTTAAATAATTATTGTTTTTTGTAAAAAATTGTTTTTATTTCTTCGTATTAAAATATTGCGGGACATTGTATAATGATTAACACAAGTAAAATAAAATTAAGTTGAAAAACAAGTTTGAAATATTAAAATGTCGTAAGTACTATGCTAAAACTAATATTTCACCTATGCGAAAAATTAGCCTCAATAAATGATCCCAAGATCTAACACAATATATTCATAGGAAAATCTCTCGAAGATCATGCTTAATCTAAGACAAATAATAACTCGCTGTCGAATTAATATTGCCCCAAGTAAATAATAATCAATCTTAAGAGAATACCAAGTAAGTGATATACTAATATAAAACATATGCTACCGATTCCCTTATATGGGCAGAGAAATAATGGACCGTTTGTTTCAAATGGCTACAATGAATGTATAGGTGCCTGACAGAATATGCCCGAGATTTCATAATCGGAGATTTTCGAATCAGCGATTAAGATTAAATATATAAATTTAAAAAAAAATTATTTAATCTCAATCGTTGATTCAAAAATCGACAACTATAATACGATGGGTCTGCTAAGTACCATTGCCACATAAAACCCCTGGGTGCGAATGTATAAAACCATTGAATACAACTCTTCACTTTTAGGCAAATTAACTGCCGAAAAGTAATGGTAAGATAAAATATTAAATAATAAATTTTTTTATTCGTTTTGAAACTTAAGTATCTATTGACGCTACGACTATGCAAAATAACTTAGAAACGAAATTTGATTCGAAACTGAACATAGACTAGATCGAAAAAATTCGATCTGAAGTGAAATGTGTTTGATCTATGACTGATCTGGTAGAAACATAACTTTTCAACCCAAGCCTTAGATTACAATAAAATTATCCGGAACCGGACTGATCCGGATATAAGCTTAAATCGGTACTGACTTAAAATAGTATATCTATAATTTTTTTATACAAATTTACATATCTACACATATATACATATAAAAAAAAATCAATTTTACAATATAAATTGAAGCATAGTACTTATTAAATATGATTTTTGTGTATGTACACACATATGTATAATGATAATTATTATTATATATATGTGTATGTGGGTGCGCATTTCTATTGAATTAAGATTCAACAAAACTTTGTAACTTTTTTTGTTTAATAATTTCATCTTTATGTATTTTTTAAAAATCT
>MKEJ01029902.1:0-10693 GCA_001753735.1 Embelia ribes
ACCGGGCACACAAAGAGCAAAATATAGTCAAGCCTCGCTCTAAGTGTATCAAGGAATATGCCACGAATAATATAACATCTATATACTATATAATTTCCGTGTATGTCAAGATTTGACCAAGTAGGTATCCGTAAATCGAGTAATCAAAGTCTCATTTGTATGTTGCGTGCACAGTATATGTCATGTCAAGTTAAATTCAACGAGTTCTTATCATATCAAACATACAAGTAAACATGCATTCGATGTATTGAATCAAGTATTTAAGATATATCTATGAGCATAGGACCGACTTCAGTCCTTCAAGCTGTCTATAGACAAATTCAAGTATCTATGAGTTTATGACTGGGTTCCGTCCACAAAACTCATCTATATAAGTTTAAGACCTAAAATATAACCCAAATTCCTAGAATTATAGCCTACAATCAAGTACAAAGACTTGGGAAAATTCCGTTAATTTTTCAATATTTATCAAGTTTTTTTATTTTCCTATTTATTAATATTTTGAATATTAAAAAATAATATTAAAAAAATAGAATAATTCTTGAAAATATATTTTTCTTGAAATTACAGTTTTAAATACTTTTCCATCAAAGTAGAATATTTTTCCTGAATTTAAAACCATTTTAAACCCATTTTCTCCTATTTATTAACATTTTAAGTGTTTAACATGTTAATAAATAGTATTTTAAAAATATGAAAATATTTTTCGAAAATAAGCTTCCTCAAAATAATAGTTTTGAACAGTTTTCCTGAAAATAATTTTTTTTTTTTACTTCAGCCTTAATTATCCTAATTCATGAATAAGCTATAATTTATTAATATAGATAAACAATATTTAGGTATAAATTCTAACATCATGTAACAACCTAAAGCAAGATTTGAGCAAACATTGTAGCAAATTTTCAAGTAATAATTCATAATATAATAAAATAAAACAAGCAAGCAACCAAACAAACCAAACAAAATAAAATCCAAGCCTTTATATGCAAACCCCACCTCAAAGTGATGCCTAGAACGAATTGGAAGTAAATTGAAATGTTGATATAAGCCTTCAAATGCAACCATTCAACTTTTAATCAAATTTATTTCACGAAATTTAGTTTCAACGCTTTAAATTCGCCGTAACCTAACAAACATCCACTACATTGAACCAAACTATTGTTCTTAACAAGTAAAGCATGAAAATTACGGAATGGGGCCTTACATTTGTATTGTTCTTTTTCTTTTTCCCTGTAGGTTGCTCTAATTTATTTGGATGTATATTACTTTTTAATCTTTTGGTGTAAAGGTTTATCTTAATTCAAATTCTTTATATTTTTTCCTACAGGGTTCCACTTTTGGTTTGATTCTTTTGAGTGTTTTTTTTTCCCACAAAACTTAATTATGAAATAGGAGCTATGAACTTGTTTGAATCCTTTGAAATTTAATTTTAGAACATGTTTGTATATGATGACACATAATCAATTGTCCATCATACTAAAGATGCATCATACATCAATTATTGGCGTCGCTATTTATTTTAAATAACCTAAGATTTATTCTGATTTTTCATAGAACGAATATGATTTTACCAATCTATTTAAGCAACTTTATATGGAATTCTGAACCATAGTAGAAACTCAAATTAAATTATACCCTACTTGTAATTAATACATAAAAGGTTATCTTGTCATTAGGAAGAGTAGATGTGTAATGGCAAAAAGAAGGATTATCACTTGCAGTTAAACAAGTATAGACCACTCTCCATTAATTAATGACAGAGCGGAGTTTTTATTTATGGAATCTAAAACCATAAGGGAATAACCACGGGGAAATTTTAAGCAATTTTTTAAACCACAAGGGATCATCTAGCATTTTCCCCAAATAAATGAGTTGTAATACGTTCAATTGTTGTTGGTTTAACAAATTTACACCTTGTTAATAAAATTGAGTAAATGTACATCATCTGTTTGAAGAAGTAGACTACATTTTGGGAAAGGACTACGAATTTGGACGAAGGAAGTAACATATTAGATCTTCTGATCCTTAACTAAATTTATATGTTTGTTTTTATGACAAATAGTTTTTTCACGTGATTGTCAAACTATGTTTTTCCCGAGTCTCATGTTTTGAATTAATAAATATGTATCATAACTTGAGGAACTCATATTGGACTATGTTCCTAATTAGTTTGCAAAAAACATTGGGCAGTTTGTGGAGTACCACAAGATGGTGTACTTCGATGGAGACATTCAAGTGTACGACAACATCGACAACCTATTCGACATGCCAGATGGTAACTTTTATGGAGTAGTAGACTGCCTATGTGCTACTTGGGGCAGACCATGCCTAGAAAGGCTCACTTGGCCCTCAGAGTTGGGTCCCGAGCCCGCACTATACTTCAATGCGGGTATGTTCGTGTTTGAGCCAAGTCTATCTACATATGATGATCTCATGAAAACTCTCAAAGTTGCCCCTGCCACCGCTTTTGCTGAACAGGTTATTAGTTGTTTTCTTAATGTTTGATGCCAATGCATATGTTAAATAAGTTAACGAGGTGAACTTTCTTTTTAATTATTGAACAGGACTTTTTAAACATGTTCTTTAAGGATATATATAAGCCCATATCGCCAGTTTACAACTTCCTCATAGCGATGTTGTGGCGTCATCCAGGACACGTTGATATCGACCAGGTCAAAGTTCTCCACTATTGTGTCAAGGCAAGTTGTCTCTTTTTGGACTGCCGGGCTCCTATGTGGGATCTCGTTACATCAAAACCGTTGGTTTGGATTTTACCAAGGCATGTGTTTGGCAAAATCCAGACTATACATATGAGATCCCACATGAAGCTCCGAACACCATCTCTTTTATCGTTTTTCCTTGTAAATGATTCATGTCATGTTTAAGTCATTTAATTAGTTTGAGATTTGTTAATGTCTTCATATAGTCACTTTCATTGTACGTCCAACATGTGCTCGCGCTTGCTTTCTTATCTACCATGTCCTTAAGGTGCTTTATTTGTAATTGAAAATATCGTTAAGCTATAAGTACATCATTTCAGGTCTGATGTGCTTACCCTTTAAAGTTATTTATTATTAAATTTAACCAAGTTCTTCAAATATTGATCCCAAATATGTCTCTCATGTGCTTCTGTTTGAATTTGAAGCTACAATTTGATATTTAATTGTGTTATTTACCGAAGCTAAGTTCCTACGAACTATAGCTGGGATTCATGCTCCATAAATATATATTTTAGGATAATTTCCAATATGAAATAGAGATCAAAATTGCTCTAGATAACTTGAAGAAACCGTAGAAATATTCCACTTATTTCCAGAACATTTTTTCTATTATTATAGATATGTCTTGTTTGGTTGCAATCTTTTGGACTGAAGCATTTGATTGCACATCTTTTAAGTGGTGTTATTTTCTTGTTGTGGTATAAATAAGAAAGAAGTTTTATACCACATGCATCCAGCTTTTTCATAGAAAAAAAAGTTATCTTTTATGATTAAAAGTTGTAAGTAAAAAGCCCATAGTGGCTTAGTTATTTTCAAAAAACTATATCGTGTTTCCATTCTCTAAATGGTATATTCCCTTTGAGTGTCTGCAGGGATCAAAGCCTTGGAAGCACACCGAGGAAGAGGAAAACATGAACAGGGACGATGTTCAAATGCTAATAAAGAGGTGGTGGGACATATACAATGATGAGACTTTAGATTCTAATGCACAATCCATCGCCGGTGGTGATCATGGTGAAAAGTACATGGCGGGGTTGCCCAAGAATGGTGTTCTGGAGTACATTGCTGCCGCCCCGTCAGCAGCTTGATTTGGAGAGGAACTCCGGTGCTTCATATGGGCTGGTAACAGATGCCTCATTTGGTTTCAGCCTCACACGGGAAGATTCATTTGTGGGCTGTAGTTTCAGTCAATAATAAGTTTCTTTGTTACCATGTCCGGTGGATTTTGGTTTGGGATGATTTAGTGTTTCCAATGGATTTCGCTCTTCATGATAAAATGTGGTGGTTAGACATTTGCATTTGCTTAAATCTTTGACAATTTCAGTTTGTTGCATTTAATTTGCAAAAAATTTACATGCTCCTATTAGTTAACAAGCACCATACTCATGCTATACGATGGCGGTTATTATGCTACTGACTAGTGTTAGTGGAATTGATTATTCGGCTCATTTGTTTAACTAGCTTTATTTGTGCATTCATTTGTAAGTGATGTACGATGATAATATCGGAGCTTAACTTGCAGCAATAACGACTCTTCACTTATTTGTGCGTGGCTGGCACTTTGGGTTTTTGTATAGGAGGTCAACTTATGTGGCTTATGTAGAGTGATTGACTCAAAATCCAAGTGCAGGGTTAGAATTGACAATGAGAATTTTTGGGAACGCTTTTGGGTTAAATGGTAATCAAATTGAAGCTAGGTGTGCAAAACAATGATTTCCGATCGATGGCTGGGGCCCTTTATGATCAATTGGAAGCTCAGATCGAAGTGACTTTATGATTGATCGCAGACGCCATCAATCAGAACTGACCTTACTGATCAATCACCCTGATTTGGTCAAAGTCGGTTAATTATATTTAACTCGGGATTTGATGAATATTTCTTTCTTATTTGAATTAGAAGACTTTTGTGGATATATAACATGTTTAGGGCATGTTTATATGTATGAGAGATAAGAGAGACTTATTAAGAGGTTATTTTGTTAGGGGGTCTCCCTATAAGGGGTGTTTTCCGCATGGGTTGAGGGATATTTTGTCAGTGCTCATCTGGTGGGAAGTCCCATGTTCATAAGATGGTGTTCTCATTATAAGTTTATGGGGGATTTTTCATAACTTCTTGTCCCCAATATCTTGAAGATAGGTGTGTAGTAGGGCTACTATAAGGGGTGTGTAGTATGGCTACTATAAGGGAAATTCATAGGCTTTATGAGCGGTAGAAAATCCTAGTGAGGTGAGAGTTGTTCCAATATAGATATTCTTGTTCAAGAAAAATTCTCTCGGGTCAATTTCTTGGGTGCTAGGTTGTTTCACACAACATTGAATTGGGGGATTCTTCGCAGTATTGTGTAGGGGTTTATTCATTCATTGTAATTGTATTCATATTAAATGGAATAACTAGACGATGATGTAGCCCTATAGAGAGGGAGAATCTCGTTAAACAAAAAAACATAATGGTATTCTTTCTTTCTTCATATGCATGTGATTGTTGTTTGCTTATTTTTGCTTTGGTTATGCACATCTACATGTTCTTCTGCGTTATGGGCTTAGGAGGGAATAATTGGTTGTACCATAAGTGGTTAGGAACTGATTGATATCCTAACAAGCTATATTAAAGCTATGGTTGCTTTTTTTGTGGATGATAGCCATTGAAACGGATGGATCAAGTATAGAGAAATTCGTGATTTTGAGTTTCTTGATTATTTGAAAAAGAAGAAGAAGACACATGGGTGATTGCTAGCGTGGATGGCTCGGTTAAAATTGTAGGAACTTGGAACTTGTATACGGGGTGCTTACCAAGATGTCTCGAATAGGGTATAAAGCAGTCAAGAGTGGGTTCAATTCGCATGGGTGGAGACACGATTTTTGGCATTATGTTTGCAATAGAAGAACGGTGAAACTCAAGATGGACTCAAGGTTTACCTGAAAGGACTAAGGGGATGGAGCACGACCTGGGCCTAAGAAAGAGCTCTATTTTCTTTTGGCTGGTGTGATGCTTTTACGGTACTCTTTGAAAGTTAAGGTGGATCTTGCAGGGAAGCGTTAAAGAATGGATTAGAGATTCTTGAAGGCTGCAAAGATCTAGTTTTGATCATTTACTAGTTTCAATGACCCTATAATTATAGGTCCCATGGATGGATTTTTTCTATAGGTGGAACTGTTTTTGCTCCAGTTTTTTCTCTATTGTAATGGTGTGGCAAGGTGATTGATGTTATTGTCAAAGTTACATGTGTAACGTCCTGAAATTTAGGGGTAAATTTTTTGCATTATTAAATAATATTATATGAGTGATAATATTTGTTTTTCTCTATTGTATATATCATTTATTAGAGTTTGGAAGTACTCTGCACTGTTTTGTAGTCGGGGTTTGGCCTTGGAAGATGATTAAATGTGGATAAGTGCTAAGTTGTAGTTGTGACAAAGATGGATTATTTTGATGACTTGTCTCAAACCATAGTTCTGATAAGGGCATATGATATATACAACGATATATCATATCATTGGAAAGATATTTCATTTATTCATAACTTTTGTCTTTGAGGAAAATTTAATTAGAAGTGGAGAAGGGTCAAAAAAGGACTCGAAGTGTTCAGGAAAAATGTGCCAGCAGACGTTGTGACACCAGTTTAGTATTTTGACCGTTTCTCGCAAAAAGTAAATCCGATGAGGGCCTATGATAAGCCGTTGGAAAGTATTTCATTTATTTATAACTTTTGTATTTTGAGAAAAAAATTATTTTAAAGCGTAAAGGGGTTAAAAAGATGCTCGAAGTACTCAATAAATGCGCAAACAATAGATTCTAGAAATAAAAAGTCACATCTCCTTTTCCCTCTTCATCTTGTTCGGGTCCTCATTCCGCAAAAAATAATTAGATATTCGAAATCCTTGTTTCAAGGAGAGCATTTTGAGGTAAGTTTTATCTTTCATCTCGTTCATTTGCTTAGCCTTAGTTTTTATAACAAATTTGATATTTTTGTTCCTTATCCCGAGGGGATCATTTTCTTGTATAGGTTCGCTACAATTTGAAACTTGCAGCTAGATCAAATCGAGGAGGCTAGCGTAGTAGTTTTTGCCTCGGTTTCATCTTGATTTGAATATATACACTTTCTACTCACCACTGTGATGGCTACGTATTGAGGTAAATTTTATCATTTCATTTTCTCGGTTACATTTTCTTGATTTCTGTGCCAATCGAGTTCTATGAAATAAACTTCGGAAATGATTTCCTTAATTGATTTAGACCATTTTTGTATATAGGAGTGATGCGATTTGAGTGACGGAGCTATATCGTTTTTTTGGAGCTTAAACAGGAGTTTTCACGATAGAGTTGCGGAAGAGTTAGTTGGACTTCGAAAGGCTTTGTTATTTTCCTAGGTATCACGATATTTTGAAGCAAAATGATACTAGTAGTTGTATCTATATTCATGGAGTATGTATATATATATATATATCGTGGTACACACATACACACATATTTATGGAGTATTCGTAGTCGTGGCGTAGTTGATATTTCGTGGCGTAGTTGGTGTTTCGTAGCGTAGTTGGTATCTCATGGCTTAGCTGGTATTTTGGGTCAAAATTCATCAGGTGCTCGGTGGTTTCACGCAACATTGAATTGTGAGATTCTTCGCAGTAACGTGTGGGGGTTTATTTATTCCTTGTAATTGCATTCATATTATAATGGATTAAATAGCTAAGAATGTAACCCTAGAGAGTGGGTAAACCTCACGAAAAAAAATATCTTGATGTTCTTTAGTTCTTCATGTACTTGTGATTATTGTTTGCTTGTTTTCGTTTTAGTTATAAACATCTATATGTTGTTCTACGTTACAATCTTTGGAGGGATTTATTGGTTGTATCCTAAGTGACTAGGGGTCAATTGATTTCATAATAGCTTAAGCATCTCTTTCTAATCAGCATATAACCAAATTTTATGCTACTATCTTACACAGGCCCTCTCTAAAAAGTTTGGAGGGCGTGGAAAGTAAATATCTCTCGTCTTCCAGGTTAGCTTATTTTACCAAAATTAGTCTATTTATAATTTTTTTAATGGGTTATATTTTTTTTTCAATATATATACAATTGAAAACGTTATAGAATAACAATCATATTTAAAGAAAAATATTTTGATAATATATTTAGTTACGTAATCTATTTTATAAAAAAATAAGTTAAAGGGTTTTGGCAGGGCCAGCCCGGGGACAAGGGTTGCCCAAAGCAAACCACAAATTGATTGCCCCTTTATAAGAAAAGAAAAAAATCATATGCACAATCTTTCAATATTTATTCCTAGACATCTGACGATTTAAAGATTTTTCAAACACCACGATCCTTAAAATCATATGTTGTGGTCTTCATAAGTGTCATGTATTTTAGGCCAAAGAAGTATGAAAGTCTTTATACGGTGATGTTGTAGAAATGACATTAATTTGTAATAGCAAAAGACAAAAATAGTAAAATTCTACACCACATATACATAATTCAATTTTCATAAAAAAAGTAAAAAAATTGGATTTAAAATCGGAGAGTTCACCATAGTTTCACAAGCCAAATTATTAATTTACCATTAAGGAATAAGGAATTGTTGACCTTTAAAGTTGGAGACAAAGAGGTGAGACCGATCCTGTTTGTATTCCATAGCTGAATAGAGCTCATCCAATTCATCTTCTCTTTTTTATCATCTTCAATCTTAGACTCAATTATTTTTTCATCAACGACACATTTTTTATTTAAAAGGATAAATTCTTTGAGCATGGGCTCAACATTTCTCTTTCTACACTTTGCTAATTCATCCTTCAAAGCTAAAATTGCTGGAAAAAAAAGAGGAAATTCAAAGCTAAAATTGTTGGAAAAAAAAAAAGAGGAATTAAAATCCAGATCATTAGAACAATTTCAAAACCACAAATAAAACCCATTACCTTAAAACTCATAAGAAATTCATTTACATTTTTGTTAATTTACAAAAATCTCGTCTCATCTTTGCAAAATTGCAAAAGAACCCCAATTCAGAACAAGATCAGAGATACATATATTTGCACAAGCATCTAAAAGATACTATTTCTTCAGTTCAAAATAAGATCAAAGCTAAATATAACAACACAGATGAACTTTTTGTGAATTTACAAAAAACCAATTCAGTTTGTGACTTCACAAAAATCCCAATTCAAACCAAGATCAACCATATACTTCTAGTTAATTTACAACCACTACTATCCATAACATAACCAAACTTCAAAATATAATCATGCAATGACATTTTTATATAAATTTACAAAAACCCATTGCAAGGAAAGACAGTAGACATATACATAATCACATACATGCAAATTCGTTAACCTAACAAATCCCAAATTCGGTATCGTTACAAAAATATGTAAATCCAAATACGCATTTAAGTAAATTTAGTAACAAAAAATCCAGTTCAGAACAATATTGAACATATATACTCCACAAAAGTATTTCATCAAACACATGGTAGCCATAGAAAATGGAGACAGAAAACACAAAATTGAAGTATCTGGAGACCAAATCCGATGATATTAATCGGCAATATTAGTGAGTTTAACAAAAGAATCCCAGTTCACACAACAAAATCAAATATATATATGTATATACAAAGAGTCAATAGATCAAACACATAATACCCATAAAAAATATAGATTGAAAACAAAGACTAAGGTACCTCGAGATCGAATCAGGCGAAACCATTTTGGCCACGGTGGCCAACACCACCGCCGTTGTTTTTGCTAGCGGAATTACAAAAAAAAACCCATTCTCCTGCTTCTGCGTATCAATCGGAGAATCCGACACCGAGTGCACATTCTGATCCCCTACCCTGCTTACGTGGTATTTATTAAGGGTATTTTAATAATTAGACATTAAAATTAAGTTGTCCCCACATTTGGATCAAAGAAAGGCAATTACTTGGCCTGCCTTTCCCTTGGGCCGGCCCTGGGTCAGCTCTTGCACGGGGCGTACGAATACACTTTATTGTAATTAGGTGAAAGTATGTAGATTATATATATATAATCTCTAAATATATCTCAGAATTTTCTAAATACAACTCATGCATTGGGTGTCGGAGAAATGTCTTATATTCTAAATTTGGTCTCATCTCTCCCGTACGTTTGCATGAATAGTAGTATGTGAAAAGTTTGTATATACATATATGCATAAAATTTACATTATTACTTAAATTTACACGTTAAAAATATTAAAGCAGAAAAATAGGCCAGCGTTATTAATGTTTCCTGACCAACCAATGTCTCTTGCTTTGGGGGTTTTCAGGATGTGTACGTAGTGATATCAGTCAATATACAAAATAAATTAATAAAATACATAAATTTTTGTTTTCTAGTAAAGTACATACATATTTTTGTACAAAATTAATATATTTTGAAAACCAACTTACTATACACTAAGAACAATTTACAATAGCTAATATTAATTAAAAAATTAGTCATATAGGGGTGAGTAAAGTTTCGGTGCACCGAACCACCGATCGGTTCAGTTTTTGTGTAAAGGTAGATAAAAGTTTCGGTTCGGTTATATAATCAATCAAACAGTTTAATTCAGTTTTTAAATTAAAAAAAAATCAGTTAATTATGTTTACTAGTTTGGTTTATAGATTGAGCCAAACTGGTTTGGCTTAAACTGAGCCGAACTGGTTTGATTGGTATTATAAAAATACCCCTATATACGAATATATATATATATATATATGGTTTGACTGATATTATGAAATTACATCTATATACTTTTATATACATTTACAGTAAACCCTCTCCCCGGTTCCTCTCTCCGCATTGCCAAGTTCCCCTCTCTCTATGTGCAACTCATCTATTATACATGTTATATGAGTATCACGTGTGTTGCACGTTATATGTCATATTTTCATATATGGTTTTATTTTCGGAAAAAATATCAGCTGCACTCTGATAGTAATATTTGTGATCGAAATTTAGCATAAGTTTATTTTT
>MKEJ01029904.1:0-13032 GCA_001753735.1 Embelia ribes
ACCGGGCACACAAAGAGCAAAATATAGTCAAGCCTCGCTCTAAGTGTATCAAGGAATATGCCACGAATAATATAACATCTATATACTATATAATTTCCGTGTATGTCAAGATTTGACCAAGTAGGTATCCGTAAATCGAGTAATCAAAGTCTCATTTGTATGTTGCGTGCACAGTATATGTCATGTCAAGTTAAATTCAACGAGTTCTTATCATATCAAACATACAAGTAAACATGCATTCGATGTATTGAATCAAGTATTTAAGATATATCTATGAGCATAGGACCGACTTCAGTCCTTCAAGCTGTCTATAGACAAATTCAAGTATCTATGAGTTTATGACTGGGTTCCGTCCACAAAACTCATCTATATAAGTTTAAGACCTAAAATATAACCCAAATTCCTAGAATTATAGCCTACAATCAAGTACAAAGACTTGGGAAAATTCCGTTAATTTTTCAATATTTATCAAGTTTTTTTATTTTCCTATTTATTAATATTTTGAATATTAAAAAATAATATTAAAAAAATAGAATAATTCTTGAAAATATATTTTTCTTGAAATTACAGTTTTAAATACTTTTCCATCAAAGTAGAATATTTTTCCTGAATTTAAAACCATTTTAAACCCATTTTCTCCTATTTATTAACATTTTAAGTGTTTAACATGTTAATAAATAGTATTTTAAAAATATGAAAATATTTTTCGAAAATAAGCTTCCTCAAAATAATAGTTTTGAACAGTTTTCCTGAAAATAATTTTTTTTTTTTACTTCAGCCTTAATTATCCTAATTCATGAATAAGCTATAATTTATTAATATAGATAAACAATATTTAGGTATAAATTCTAACATCATGTAACAACCTAAAGCAAGATTTGAGCAAACATTGTAGCAAATTTTCAAGTAATAATTCATAATATAATAAAATAAAACAAGCAAGCAACCAAACAAACCAAACAAAATAAAATCCAAGCCTTTATATGCAAACCCCACCTCAAAGTGATGCCTAGAACGAATTGGAAGTAAATTGAAATGTTGATATAAGCCTTCAAATGCAACCATTCAACTTTTAATCAAATTTATTTCACGAAATTTAGTTTCAACGCTTTAAATTCGCCGTAACCTAACAAACATCCACTACATTGAACCAAACTATTGTTCTTAACAAGTAAAGCATGAAAATTACGGAATGGGGCCTTACATTTGTATTGTTCTTTTTCTTTTTCCCTGTAGGTTGCTCTAATTTATTTGGATGTATATTACTTTTTAATCTTTTGGTGTAAAGGTTTATCTTAATTCAAATTCTTTATATTTTTTCCTACAGGGTTCCACTTTTGGTTTGATTCTTTTGAGTGTTTTTTTTTCCCACAAAACTTAATTATGAAATAGGAGCTATGAACTTGTTTGAATCCTTTGAAATTTAATTTTAGAACATGTTTGTATATGATGACACATAATCAATTGTCCATCATACTAAAGATGCATCATACATCAATTATTGGCGTCGCTATTTATTTTAAATAACCTAAGATTTATTCTGATTTTTCATAGAACGAATATGATTTTACCAATCTATTTAAGCAACTTTATATGGAATTCTGAACCATAGTAGAAACTCAAATTAAATTATACCCTACTTGTAATTAATACATAAAAGGTTATCTTGTCATTAGGAAGAGTAGATGTGTAATGGCAAAAAGAAGGATTATCACTTGCAGTTAAACAAGTATAGACCACTCTCCATTAATTAATGACAGAGCGGAGTTTTTATTTATGGAATCTAAAACCATAAGGGAATAACCACGGGGAAATTTTAAGCAATTTTTTAAACCACAAGGGATCATCTAGCATTTTCCCCAAATAAATGAGTTGTAATACGTTCAATTGTTGTTGGTTTAACAAATTTACACCTTGTTAATAAAATTGAGTAAATGTACATCATCTGTTTGAAGAAGTAGACTACATTTTGGGAAAGGACTACGAATTTGGACGAAGGAAGTAACATATTAGATCTTCTGATCCTTAACTAAATTTATATGTTTGTTTTTATGACAAATAGTTTTTTCACGTGATTGTCAAACTATGTTTTTCCCGAGTCTCATGTTTTGAATTAATAAATATGTATCATAACTTGAGGAACTCATATTGGACTATGTTCCTAATTAGTTTGCAAAAAACATTGGGCAGTTTGTGGAGTACCACAAGATGGTGTACTTCGATGGAGACATTCAAGTGTACGACAACATCGACAACCTATTCGACATGCCAGATGGTAACTTTTATGGAGTAGTAGACTGCCTATGTGCTACTTGGGGCAGACCATGCCTAGAAAGGCTCACTTGGCCCTCAGAGTTGGGTCCCGAGCCCGCACTATACTTCAATGCGGGTATGTTCGTGTTTGAGCCAAGTCTATCTACATATGATGATCTCATGAAAACTCTCAAAGTTGCCCCTGCCACCGCTTTTGCTGAACAGGTTATTAGTTGTTTTCTTAATGTTTGATGCCAATGCATATGTTAAATAAGTTAACGAGGTGAACTTTCTTTTTAATTATTGAACAGGACTTTTTAAACATGTTCTTTAAGGATATATATAAGCCCATATCGCCAGTTTACAACTTCCTCATAGCGATGTTGTGGCGTCATCCAGGACACGTTGATATCGACCAGGTCAAAGTTCTCCACTATTGTGTCAAGGCAAGTTGTCTCTTTTTGGACTGCCGGGCTCCTATGTGGGATCTCGTTACATCAAAACCGTTGGTTTGGATTTTACCAAGGCATGTGTTTGGCAAAATCCAGACTATACATATGAGATCCCACATGAAGCTCCGAACACCATCTCTTTTATCGTTTTTCCTTGTAAATGATTCATGTCATGTTTAAGTCATTTAATTAGTTTGAGATTTGTTAATGTCTTCATATAGTCACTTTCATTGTACGTCCAACATGTGCTCGCGCTTGCTTTCTTATCTACCATGTCCTTAAGGTGCTTTATTTGTAATTGAAAATATCGTTAAGCTATAAGTACATCATTTCAGGTCTGATGTGCTTACCCTTTAAAGTTATTTATTATTAAATTTAACCAAGTTCTTCAAATATTGATCCCAAATATGTCTCTCATGTGCTTCTGTTTGAATTTGAAGCTACAATTTGATATTTAATTGTGTTATTTACCGAAGCTAAGTTCCTACGAACTATAGCTGGGATTCATGCTCCATAAATATATATTTTAGGATAATTTCCAATATGAAATAGAGATCAAAATTGCTCTAGATAACTTGAAGAAACCGTAGAAATATTCCACTTATTTCCAGAACATTTTTTCTATTATTATAGATATGTCTTGTTTGGTTGCAATCTTTTGGACTGAAGCATTTGATTGCACATCTTTTAAGTGGTGTTATTTTCTTGTTGTGGTATAAATAAGAAAGAAGTTTTATACCACATGCATCCAGCTTTTTCATAGAAAAAAAAGTTATCTTTTATGATTAAAAGTTGTAAGTAAAAAGCCCATAGTGGCTTAGTTATTTTCAAAAAACTATATCGTGTTTCCATTCTCTAAATGGTATATTCCCTTTGAGTGTCTGCAGGGATCAAAGCCTTGGAAGCACACCGAGGAAGAGGAAAACATGAACAGGGACGATGTTCAAATGCTAATAAAGAGGTGGTGGGACATATACAATGATGAGACTTTAGATTCTAATGCACAATCCATCGCCGGTGGTGATCATGGTGAAAAGTACATGGCGGGGTTGCCCAAGAATGGTGTTCTGGAGTACATTGCTGCCGCCCCGTCAGCAGCTTGATTTGGAGAGGAACTCCGGTGCTTCATATGGGCTGGTAACAGATGCCTCATTTGGTTTCAGCCTCACACGGGAAGATTCATTTGTGGGCTGTAGTTTCAGTCAATAATAAGTTTCTTTGTTACCATGTCCGGTGGATTTTGGTTTGGGATGATTTAGTGTTTCCAATGGATTTCGCTCTTCATGATAAAATGTGGTGGTTAGACATTTGCATTTGCTTAAATCTTTGACAATTTCAGTTTGTTGCATTTAATTTGCAAAAAATTTACATGCTCCTATTAGTTAACAAGCACCATACTCATGCTATACGATGGCGGTTATTATGCTACTGACTAGTGTTAGTGGAATTGATTATTCGGCTCATTTGTTTAACTAGCTTTATTTGTGCATTCATTTGTAAGTGATGTACGATGATAATATCGGAGCTTAACTTGCAGCAATAACGACTCTTCACTTATTTGTGCGTGGCTGGCACTTTGGGTTTTTGTATAGGAGGTCAACTTATGTGGCTTATGTAGAGTGATTGACTCAAAATCCAAGTGCAGGGTTAGAATTGACAATGAGAATTTTTGGGAACGCTTTTGGGTTAAATGGTAATCAAATTGAAGCTAGGTGTGCAAAACAATGATTTCCGATCGATGGCTGGGGCCCTTTATGATCAATTGGAAGCTCAGATCGAAGTGACTTTATGATTGATCGCAGACGCCATCAATCAGAACTGACCTTACTGATCAATCACCCTGATTTGGTCAAAGTCGGTTAATTATATTTAACTCGGGATTTGATGAATATTTCTTTCTTATTTGAATTAGAAGACTTTTGTGGATATATAACATGTTTAGGGCATGTTTATATGTATGAGAGATAAGAGAGACTTATTAAGAGGTTATTTTGTTAGGGGGTCTCCCTATAAGGGGTGTTTTCCGCATGGGTTGAGGGATATTTTGTCAGTGCTCATCTGGTGGGAAGTCCCATGTTCATAAGATGGTGTTCTCATTATAAGTTTATGGGGGATTTTTCATAACTTCTTGTCCCCAATATCTTGAAGATAGGTGTGTAGTAGGGCTACTATAAGGGGTGTGTAGTATGGCTACTATAAGGGAAATTCATAGGCTTTATGAGCGGTAGAAAATCCTAGTGAGGTGAGAGTTGTTCCAATATAGATATTCTTGTTCAAGAAAAATTCTCTCGGGTCAATTTCTTGGGTGCTAGGTTGTTTCACACAACATTGAATTGGGGGATTCTTCGCAGTATTGTGTAGGGGTTTATTCATTCATTGTAATTGTATTCATATTAAATGGAATAACTAGACGATGATGTAGCCCTATAGAGAGGGAGAATCTCGTTAAACAAAAAAACATAATGGTATTCTTTCTTTCTTCATATGCATGTGATTGTTGTTTGCTTATTTTTGCTTTGGTTATGCACATCTACATGTTCTTCTGCGTTATGGGCTTAGGAGGGAATAATTGGTTGTACCATAAGTGGTTAGGAACTGATTGATATCCTAACAAGCTATATTAAAGCTATGGTTGCTTTTTTTGTGGATGATAGCCATTGAAACGGATGGATCAAGTATAGAGAAATTCGTGATTTTGAGTTTCTTGATTATTTGAAAAAGAAGAAGAAGACACATGGGTGATTGCTAGCGTGGATGGCTCGGTTAAAATTGTAGGAACTTGGAACTTGTATACGGGGTGCTTACCAAGATGTCTCGAATAGGGTATAAAGCAGTCAAGAGTGGGTTCAATTCGCATGGGTGGAGACACGATTTTTGGCATTATGTTTGCAATAGAAGAACGGTGAAACTCAAGATGGACTCAAGGTTTACCTGAAAGGACTAAGGGGATGGAGCACGACCTGGGCCTAAGAAAGAGCTCTATTTTCTTTTGGCTGGTGTGATGCTTTTACGGTACTCTTTGAAAGTTAAGGTGGATCTTGCAGGGAAGCGTTAAAGAATGGATTAGAGATTCTTGAAGGCTGCAAAGATCTAGTTTTGATCATTTACTAGTTTCAATGACCCTATAATTATAGGTCCCATGGATGGATTTTTTCTATAGGTGGAACTGTTTTTGCTCCAGTTTTTTCTCTATTGTAATGGTGTGGCAAGGTGATTGATGTTATTGTCAAAGTTACATGTGTAACGTCCTGAAATTTAGGGGTAAATTTTTTGCATTATTAAATAATATTATATGAGTGATAATATTTGTTTTTCTCTATTGTATATATCATTTATTAGAGTTTGGAAGTACTCTGCACTGTTTTGTAGTCGGGGTTTGGCCTTGGAAGATGATTAAATGTGGATAAGTGCTAAGTTGTAGTTGTGACAAAGATGGATTATTTTGATGACTTGTCTCAAACCATAGTTCTGATAAGGGCATATGATATATACAACGATATATCATATCATTGGAAAGATATTTCATTTATTCATAACTTTTGTCTTTGAGGAAAATTTAATTAGAAGTGGAGAAGGGTCAAAAAAGGACTCGAAGTGTTCAGGAAAAATGTGCCAGCAGACGTTGTGACACCAGTTTAGTATTTTGACCGTTTCTCGCAAAAAGTAAATCCGATGAGGGCCTATGATAAGCCGTTGGAAAGTATTTCATTTATTTATAACTTTTGTATTTTGAGAAAAAAATTATTTTAAAGCGTAAAGGGGTTAAAAAGATGCTCGAAGTACTCAATAAATGCGCAAACAATAGATTCTAGAAATAAAAAGTCACATCTCCTTTTCCCTCTTCATCTTGTTCGGGTCCTCATTCCGCAAAAAATAATTAGATATTCGAAATCCTTGTTTCAAGGAGAGCATTTTGAGGTAAGTTTTATCTTTCATCTCGTTCATTTGCTTAGCCTTAGTTTTTATAACAAATTTGATATTTTTGTTCCTTATCCCGAGGGGATCATTTTCTTGTATAGGTTCGCTACAATTTGAAACTTGCAGCTAGATCAAATCGAGGAGGCTAGCGTAGTAGTTTTTGCCTCGGTTTCATCTTGATTTGAATATATACACTTTCTACTCACCACTGTGATGGCTACGTATTGAGGTAAATTTTATCATTTCATTTTCTCGGTTACATTTTCTTGATTTCTGTGCCAATCGAGTTCTATGAAATAAACTTCGGAAATGATTTCCTTAATTGATTTAGACCATTTTTGTATATAGGAGTGATGCGATTTGAGTGACGGAGCTATATCGTTTTTTTGGAGCTTAAACAGGAGTTTTCACGATAGAGTTGCGGAAGAGTTAGTTGGACTTCGAAAGGCTTTGTTATTTTCCTAGGTATCACGATATTTTGAAGCAAAATGATACTAGTAGTTGTATCTATATTCATGGAGTATGTATATATATATATATATCGTGGTACACACATACACACATATTTATGGAGTATTCGTAGTCGTGGCGTAGTTGATATTTCGTGGCGTAGTTGGTGTTTCGTAGCGTAGTTGGTATCTCATGGCTTAGCTGGTATTTTGGGTCAAAATTCATCAGGTGCTCGGTGGTTTCACGCAACATTGAATTGTGAGATTCTTCGCAGTAACGTGTGGGGGTTTATTTATTCCTTGTAATTGCATTCATATTATAATGGATTAAATAGCTAAGAATGTAACCCTAGAGAGTGGGTAAACCTCACGAAAAAAAATATCTTGATGTTCTTTAGTTCTTCATGTACTTGTGATTATTGTTTGCTTGTTTTCGTTTTAGTTATAAACATCTATATGTTGTTCTACGTTACAATCTTTGGAGGGATTTATTGGTTGTATCCTAAGTGACTAGGGGTCAATTGATTTCATAATAGCTTAAGCATCTCTTTCTAATCAGCATATAACCAAATTTTATGCTACTATCTTACACAGGCCCTCTCTAAAAAGTTTGGAGGGCGTGGAAAGTAAATATCTCTCGTCTTCCAGGTTAGCTTATTTTACCAAAATTAGTCTATTTATAATTTTTTTAATGGGTTATATTTTTTTTTCAATATATATACAATTGAAAACGTTATAGAATAACAATCATATTTAAAGAAAAATATTTTGATAATATATTTAGTTACGTAATCTATTTTATAAAAAAATAAGTTAAAGGGTTTTGGCAGGGCCAGCCCGGGGACAAGGGTTGCCCAAAGCAAACCACAAATTGATTGCCCCTTTATAAGAAAAGAAAAAAATCATATGCACAATCTTTCAATATTTATTCCTAGACATCTGACGATTTAAAGATTTTTCAAACACCACGATCCTTAAAATCATATGTTGTGGTCTTCATAAGTGTCATGTATTTTAGGCCAAAGAAGTATGAAAGTCTTTATACGGTGATGTTGTAGAAATGACATTAATTTGTAATAGCAAAAGACAAAAATAGTAAAATTCTACACCACATATACATAATTCAATTTTCATAAAAAAAGTAAAAAAATTGGATTTAAAATCGGAGAGTTCACCATAGTTTCACAAGCCAAATTATTAATTTACCATTAAGGAATAAGGAATTGTTGACCTTTAAAGTTGGAGACAAAGAGGTGAGACCGATCCTGTTTGTATTCCATAGCTGAATAGAGCTCATCCAATTCATCTTCTCTTTTTTATCATCTTCAATCTTAGACTCAATTATTTTTTCATCAACGACACATTTTTTATTTAAAAGGATAAATTCTTTGAGCATGGGCTCAACATTTCTCTTTCTACACTTTGCTAATTCATCCTTCAAAGCTAAAATTGCTGGAAAAAAAAGAGGAATTAAAATTCATATTATTAGAACAATTCCAAAACCACAAATAAAACCCATTACCTTAAAACTTATAAGAAATTCATTTACATTTTTGTTAATTTAATAAACTATACAAGTGCATTTGCATTTTTGTTAATTTACAAAACTCCTATCTCATCTTTGCACATTTATAGAATTTTCCAATTCAGAACAAGATCAAAAGATACATATATTTGACAAAAATCCCATCTCATCTTTGCAAAATTACAAAAAATTTCAAATTTAGAACAAGATCAGAGATACATATATTTGCACAAAAATCCCATCTCATCTTTGCGAAATTACAAAAAAACCCAATTCAAAACAAGATCAGAGATGCATAATTATACACAAGCATCTAAAAGATACTATTTCTTCAGGAACTTTTTGTGAATTTACAAAAAACCAATTCAGTTTGTGACTTCACAAAAATCCCAATTCAAACCAAGATCAACCATATACTTCTAGTCAATTTACAAACACCGCTATCCATAACAGAACCAAACTTCAAAATATAATCATGCAATAATATTTGTATATAAACTAGGACAGTACACATGCGATGCACGTGAAGTTAACACTCCATATAAATTCAAGTCATCTTTAGTGAAGAATTTTGCATGTAAACTATTATTGGAGTAATGATAGTAAAAAAGTAAATACTTCATCGGTGCATAAATATCATATTATTATATTTTAAAATCTCTTAAAAATATGTATCTGGTCAAAATTTTAATTAATTTATGAACAAAGGAAAGGAGTATCTAATAATAAAAAAAATCTCATATAAGTAAAATATTTGCCATCACTTGTTTCTTTTAGCATATAATATTAAGTTATAGAAAGTAAAAAAAAAAATTAGAGTGAACTCATTTTTTCAAAAGAAAACATGCAAAAATCAAGGGGTCTCCAAGTCAAATACTTCTGCATTTATTTTATTCATGAACTTCTCTTACTTTGTTTTTTCACTTTTTAATGAAGCGTCACATTATTTTTCATATGTTTTTGGGTTTGATTGTTTTGTATTTTATATCTTTAGTTATGGTAATGGAGATTAAAGAAAACTGCATTTAATTTATTATTTTTCTTTGCTTAAATAGCATATTATATTGCAAACTTTCAGTCATTCAAAATTACTTTTACGAATTGAATCTAGAAGCGAAAAGAAAATCTAAATTAATTATAACAAAAATGGTGAGGAAGATAAAAGTAAGAGATTTGATGGAGGCATATCTAAAAGCCCTATTAACTCAACCACAAGGTAATATTAATACAATTCAAATAAAATAAAGAAAAAATAATAAATAAAAATTGAAATTGAAGAAGAGCTCACTTGATATTCATAAGTGCGAGCATACGAGTTCTTTTTGCTTCAATTTTATTCCTCGAATTATCTGGCATAAAAAAATTGAAAAATATTAGAATGAAAATCTAATTAATTTTATTTGCTTGATGGAACACTTTTATTGCAAGATCGTATATTCATAAGTGCAAGCATACAACTTCTTTGCTTCAATTTTATTCCTCGAATTACCTGGCATAAAAAAATTAATCCGAAAAATGTTAGGATGAAAGTCTAATTAATTTTATTTGAATCCGAAAAATGTTAGGATGCAAGATCATGGGAAGAAAATATCTATTTAGATGCATACAAATTAGAATAAAGCGAATTACAAGGAGCCATAGGTATTTATGTGAAAATAAAATAAATTAGAATCTAACCGAAAAGATAGATTAAGGGATCTTGTAAATATTTATTACCGAGATTGTTGCCGAATTTAATCTAAATGTTTACTATTTTGCCCAATGTGGTTATAATATGCACAAATAATGTAAATGTAATTTTGTAATTTAAGAGGGAGAATTTCTGAAGTAAAAATAGAGGAAACATGGGTAAATGAATTTACTTTTAAGTAGGGAAAGAAAGATTTACAAAAACCCATTACAAGGAAAGATATTAGACATATACATAATCACATAGCCAAATTTGTGAACCTAACAAAGTCCAAATTTGGTATTGTTACAAAAATATGTAAATCCAAAGACGCATTTAAGTAAATTTAGCAACAAAAAATCCAGTTCAGAATAAGATTGAACATATATACACCACATAAGTATTTCATCAAACACATCGTAGCCATAGAAAATGTAAACTAAAAACATAAAATTGAGGTATTTGGAGACCAAATCCGATAATTCTAATCGGTCAGTATTGGTGAATTTAACAAAAGAATCTCATTTCACACAACAAAATCAAAGATATACATGTATATACACAGAGTCACTAGATCAAACACATAGTACCCATAAAAAATATAGACTGAAAACAAAGACTAAGGTACCTCGAGATCGAATCGGGCGAAACCATTTCGGCCACAGTGGCCGGCACCACCGCGCCTGCTTCTGCCGGCGGAATTACGAAGAAACCCCCATTCTCCTGCTTTTGCTCCTCAATCAGAGAATCCGACACCAAGTGCACATCCTGATACCCCACCCTGCTTACGTGGTATTTATTAAGGGTATTTTAGTAATTAGACATTAAAATTAGGTTGCCCCCACATTTGGGCCAGGGTAAGACAATTGCTTGGTCCGCATTACCCTTGGGTTGGCCCAAATTTTCGTTTTCTATTAATTTTCTATAGGAACAATATTGCAAAATTAAACTCATATCCTAAATAATGTGACAATGCCATTTTTTTAACACTTGAAAGACCGAAATTAAGAATTGACGTGTGTAAAAGCAAAAGAGAAAGACCGATAGAGATGTTGTTAAAATTTGTCTATCATTTGTCTATCGTTTTAAAAAGAAAATAGTGACATTTGAAAACATCTCTTTTAGCATCCAATTCAAAAATATTCAACCTTTTCTCTTTTGTATAATAATATTTAGTAAATCTTATGCTCCATATGCCTGGCTCTTCTTATATTTGGAATATAAATTAATTAATTTAATTTAATTCTCGTACAATAATTACCAATATTCCTTGTTCCTTAATGTTAATCTTGATTTTTAAAAGTATCCACTGCATATAGGCACCCAGCCCTTGAGAAATTAATAGCTTCACAATCATAGATTAATGTGGTGCAACTTTCGGAACTAATAAAATAAATTTTAACAAATTAAGACTAGCCTAATTGGCCATAATCCAACATCACAAGTAGTAGGTGATGGATTAGATTACCTCCCCCGCCTACGCCCCGATGTGAAAAAAATAAAAAACTAATAAAATAAATTTTATAGCTTTGGCGTTGTAATTATTCATCATAACATCTTGAGCTAGTTAAGCAACGACCCTCATTGTTGTAATCGGAATTTTATGTGGTCTCCGTGGTTTCAATTGCAACCCAAAAGCCCCAAGTTTTGAATAAGTGACACCAATTGTCCCTGTTAGGGAGAAACGTTACTGTCAATGATGAAAACATATTGATAAATTCATTTGAAGTTCGTGTAATTAGAGGTTATTTGGTCTTTTATGACCACTTATATTGCATGTATCTCGAAAGAGTAGAGGTTCGTGGAACAAAGATATCGTGCCTCTTTGTATATATGTGGCTGCGAATAAGTGATTTGTCAGTTGTATTTCTCAATTAGGCACTTTGAGGCTCTTGATATTAGAAAAAAAGTATGAATTAAAGGGATCTAATATGTTCATTTTCTTAAAATTTGAGATCAAGTTCGTCATCTTTGTAAAATTTACAGGCTATTAGTGTTCTAGTTGTAACTATAAATACCATTATTGCAATTGACTATCATACCTTATGGTGTCTACCAAATTTATTGATCTAACGAGTTAGAGCAATTTGTAGGAACTCGAAATGTGTTTCTTCGTTTCTATAGGGTAGTTGAAAAAATCGTTTACCTTTAAAAAAAATTCATTAAGGTTTTGTTTGAAAATACTTCTCTTACGTCAACAATTTTTTGTAAAAAGATTAATTTTCTTTTCCTTGCATTTTACCAATCATAAATTTTTTTGCACCAAACATACTTTTATTGAAGTCAAAATTCAAGACAAATTTTAATACTCTAGAAGTTTGGCAGCTATGAGACCATTAATTTAAGTGTAAGAATTACCATAAATACATTCATATTGTTTTAGTCGCAACTTACTACGTCAAATTTTAGTATTAGAGGCGGTTGATTACAATTTTTAAGTCACAAAACCCCCTCTAATGCCTTTTAAGGTGGTTATGGGTGGAAAAATAAAACCGCCTTCTATGCAGGTGTTGCAAAAAGTAACAAAGCGATTGCCAATCGCCTTAAAAGAAAAAAAGGCAGTTTTGTGGCCTGTTTTCAATTGCCTTACATAGGTCGAATGGAATTTTATTTTTGGAAGCACTAGTATCCAAACCGCATTTAAACATATTATTTGAGGCATTTTTTTACTGCCTTAAAAGGACATAATTTATCAAAATTTAAAACGATTGTTAACCACCTTCTAATTTAAAAACCTATATGTTAGAGCAATTGCAGCAGAATAGC
>MKEJ01029910.1:0-11923 GCA_001753735.1 Embelia ribes
TTCGTGCACCAGACAGGTATTCACCCTCTTTACATTATCTTTTGTTAACTGATAATGGTGAACCAGAATGTTATGAAGAGGCTATGCAGAGTGAGCATGTTAGCAAGTGGGAGCTTGCAATGAAAGATGAAATGAATTCCCTTATGGCAAACAATACGTGGGAATTGGTTGATCTTCCTAAGGGTAAGAAAGCATTGCATAACAAGTGGGTTTACAGAATCAAAGAAGAGGCTGATGGTAGCAAGCGGTATAAGGCGAGATTGGTAGTAAAGGGTTTTCAGCAGAAATATGGTATTGATTATACTGATGTGTTTTCACCTGTTGTGAAACTAACTACTATTAGATTGGTTTTGAGTATTGTTGCTGCAGAGAACTTACTGTTGGAACAGATGGATGTGAAGACAGCTTTTCTTCATGGTGATCTTGAAGAAGATATATATATGAAGCAGCCGCAAGGCTTCATATCAGGTAGCAACAATGAGCTAGTATGCAAGCTACAGAAGAGCTTGTATGGTTTGAAACAGGCCCCGAGACAGTGGTACAAGAAGTTTGATGGGTTTATGCATGAGATTGAGTTCTCGAGATGCAATGCTGACCATTGCTGTTATTTTAAGAAGTACAATGACAGGTTTATCATTCTGTTATTATATGTTGATGATATGTTGATAGCAGGTTCTTGTGCTCAAGAAGTGGACAAACTGAAAAAACAGTTGTCTGAACGGTTTGCTATGAAGGATCTTGGAGAAGCCAAACAAATCCTTGGTATGCGGATTAGTCGAGACAAGGTGGCAGGAAAGGTTTTTCTATCGCAGGCTGAATATATTGAAAAGGTTCAGCATGCAAGATGCTAAGGTAGTTAGCACCCCTTTAGGTAGTCAGTTCAAACTATCTAAAGAGCAGTCACCTAGTACAGACGCAGAGTGTGTTCATATGAAGAAAACTCCTTATGCATCAGCAGTTGGTAGTATTATGTATGCTATGACTTGTACTAGACCAGATATTGCACATGCAGTGGGAGTTGTGAGCAGGTACATGAGCAATCCGGGAAAACAACATTGGGAGGCAGTGAAATGGATCCTTAGATACTTGCGGGGTACCAAAGATAGGGTTTTGTTTTTCAAGAAGGGTAAATCAAAACTAGTTGGATTTGTTGATTCAGATTTGCCGGGTAATGTCGATGGCAGTCGCTCTAGTACTTGGTATGTGTTTACAATGGGCGGTACTGCAGTTAGTTGGACTTCGAAACTCCAAAAGATCATTGCATATGTAGTGGTAATGGAAGCATCGAAAGAATTAATATGGTTCACAAAGTTCTTGAATGATTTGGGGAGACAGTAAGAAAATTATCCTTTATATAGTGATAGTCAGAATGTAATATACTTGGTGAGAAATCCGGCTTTTCATGGGAGAACAAAACACATTTTGAGATGGTATCATTTCATTGAATAGTTACTTGAAGAGATTATGATGGAGTCGAAAAAGATCACCAGTTCGGAGAATCTGGAGGATATGTTAACCAAACCTGTTGATATATCAAAATTGAGGCTTTGCTCCACCTCAATTGGTTTGCAAGCTTAGGCTTGTGGTTTGTGCCATTTGAGTTATAATTGATGATGGTTTTCGTGATGTATTGCTTGGAGATGATTAGTCTCCAAGTGGGAGATTGTTAAGAATGGAGACTAATTTCGTATATGAGAATTCAGACAAGATGGTAGTTGTTTGAAATTTTTTGGGATCGAAATTGAGTTTGGAAATTATATTGGAAAGGTTAAAATTGAAATTTGAGATGTTTAGACTTTAGTGATGGATCACGGAGTTGCAGTTGTGATTCATTACAAAAATCTATCAAATATGCATTTAGATTATGGTGATCCATCACCGGACTGAGTTGGTGATCCATCACCTCACTGTGGGACAAATTTCATGAGGCCCATTTATATATTATTTCCTATTTCATTTTTCATTATTCCAACACATTGTAAACACACAAAAATCTAGGGTTTGAGAGAGAAACAACTTGGAGGCTTATTCCAAGATTGTGTGAGGATTAATTGAGTGGAAATCTTGATCTTTTATCATCGGGTGATCAATATAATGTCAGCGGCACCGTGGACGTTGCCATAATTGGATGAACCACATTTTGCTTAAATCACATAACTTCCGTATTGGTCTTGAACGTGATATTGCTATCAATCAATATTCACAACAGATATTTTATTAGAAATTCCTCCCCCAAAAAAAAAAACAAAATTGTTTCATTGGATTTGAAAAGTCATGTGTTTGCATAACCTATATTTTTAATACTGAAGTAGAAGGAAAAAAAGTTTCTGTCACAACATAACTTTCAAGCTAGCATGTTTATGAATTGAGAAATAAAGTGGCTACATGAAAGAGAAGAGATACGGTTGATGAATTTATTCGTAAATTAAGTATATAGCAATTGTTTTAATTGTGACACATGTTTTAATTTTTTGTTTTATATCTTTCATTTAATAAATTTATTTATGAGTAAATGAATAATATTTATCTCTAATGAATTATCTGCATGAACTTTGTTATGGTTTTCTAGAGAAATTTAATTTTTCCTTATTTTTTTTCTGTTATATCTTAAGTACTAATTTAATGTTATTTAAGTTTTTTTATATATGTTTTTTCATGTAAATGAATTTACTCTACGGTATGCATATAGCACTGAAATAAGTATATAATTTGTCACAACTTTGGCGTGACACTTGTCTCATGTTTAGTTCTGCCACTTCAATTTTGTGTGCAATCTTTTTATTTGATTAATCTATTTGTAAGTTACATATATAGTGATTGTCTTTAATCTTAAGATATTTTTTAGTTCTTTTTATTATATTTTTCATCTAATTAATTTATTTATAAGTTAAATAAAAATAATTGTCGTTTATGAATTATTTGTGCTAATGAATTTGTAGTTTTCAGAGAATGAAAATTTAAAGATATATTGATATATGTATTTTTATGATAGAACATTTAATATACGGGTGCAGATTTGAAATGTGTTGATTCACGTGGACCTGGTTTTATGGTAGTAAATTTGTTATATGTTTATGTGTTTGTAACAAATTGAACGAAGAATTAAGATTTTATACATACAATTATATAGAATTTTTTTACATATTGCCATTCGTAATGCATAACATCAAATTTTTGTGGAACCATGTTCATTAAGAGGATTAAGATTTTCTATATAGAGTTTTCTACATATTGTAATTTAGAATGCATCACATTGAATTTTTGTGGATTCATGCTTATTAAAATATTGTCTTAACATTTGCACAAATTCAATATGGTGTATTCTAAAGAAAAATATATAAAAAAATTCTATATATTTATATGAATAAAATTTCAATCCTGGCAGAAATAAGAGTAATATATCGATATGTTGATATTATTTGCGATCTATATATTTGGTTTGTTAGGAATGTGTAGTTGCACATTTTATAATAATATAATTTTAATATATGTTATTTTTCAAAAGTCAAAATTTAGAGACATGTGGCAATAAAAAATGGATATACTTATTGTGATTAGAACAAATATAGATGAATATAGAATTTTATGAGTAACAAAAAGATAACTAAAATTATGTTGGAGTAATTCGGATTTTGATATGGAAACATTCATAATTGATGTATGTATAAGTTACTGGATAATATATTCATCCTTAATTATTGCACATTACCTAAGCATCCTTAATTATTGCACATAACCTAAGTCCCGACAAAACTGTCATGATCTGAATTTGTAAAATCAACCTCCAAGTGGTACGGATTCATTTTTTCTATTGTGTTCACACTGTTGTCATTTTTTTTTAATATAATTATATTTTCTTTTCTCGCGATTGCTGGCAGTGCCGGTACCACTTGCAAAAATCCATTTTAATATTGTGTTCACACTGCTGACACATTCTTAATTTCTCCTTTTTAGGGTTTAGGTGTGAATGCATTATGGGCTCTTACCAGGATACGATTCTCAATCATCCAATATCCAAGATCCTATGGGCAGGTTTTATTATTATTATTATTATTATTATTATATCTGTGGGCGCTTTGCTGGTGGTTTACTTAATTAGGTCTAAAGGCATAAATCTAATAATGAATATAAGTAATTCTAATATATAACATGTAATTGAGTGATAATGGATCAGAATTGTACATATATGGAGCATATTGTTTGACTGCATCTTTTCCTTCGCTAAATGGCAAAATAATATTATTTTGTAATAAAATTGTATATAAACCTAATAACATTACAATATGCTTGTATGTTATCCCTAGTAAACAAATAAACATAAACAACTAAATTATTTTCATGCAATTTATATGCATAATACTCACTTTAATCGTGCATATACATTTCATAATTACTCCATTTTCAAAACATTAAATATTTACAATATTTTCACAGAGTACAATTCAATAGAAAACCTCCAGAATTGTTTGATTTGATTAACTTTTGTACTTGGACGACAATTTTGAGGTGATGTGTATATTAACCTCTCATATAAGCTGCAAGTTTATAAATACTTAAAATTCATAAAATAAAATAAAATAAAATAAAATAAAATAAAATAAAATAAATAAAATAATAATAATAATAAGACTATCGTGACTAAATTTTTGTGTAATGGTCATGCTTAATTTTTTCAACGATATTTACCAGTTCAAAAACAATTTAATCAAGAATATATTTTGGTGTGTGGTACTTTGAATATGTTGGTCAACCTTTTAACTTTTTATTACTACCTTTTTTTTTTTTTTTGAGTGCTTTTCATCTACCCTACTTCGAGTTTGATTACGACCATGCCATGCCGTCACGTTCACACAAGATCGAAGGTCTTATAAGCAACGACTAATGGGATGTTTTCAAGTAACCCCTCATCCACAAATAATAGTACATTTTTCTCATTTCAAATATTCAAAATTGATTATCTACTTTCCATTTTAAAATATGAAAATGGAGTACATTATGATAATGAACTCCAACAATCACTAAAAACAAAATGAAAAATTTATTTTATAGAGGTAAATTTGGTAATTCATATTCAAATTATGAGAAGTAAAAATATTTTTTTTACCGTGCCTAGAACTATGTGCAAAAGCAAAGTGGAATATTATTTAACGAAGGGAGCATTAAAGATCCTTTTACATGAAAATATAGCATATAATATAAAGATGAGAGAAAGAGAATTCATTTCGTTGTTATCTGGAATTATGTAGATCATGGCTCTTTATTCTAAAGGAAACAAGAAATAAATCAAATGAGTGAAACTAAATAAATTAGAGGCTAAATCTAATTTAAATAATCTTTGACTCAATTGCTCTGTCCTGAAGGTAATTATATTTTCTAATACTATCCCTTAAGATGAATGTGTAATGAACAGAACAACTATCTTGGACCAAATTCTTCAACTTTTGATTCTATAGTTTTTCCATCATTGAGATTTTGAAATTACAATTTGGAATGCAAACAAATTTCTCTCTCTCTCAAAAAAAAAAAAAAAAAAAGATTTGCAAAGAAATTTTCTCCCCTAAATATATTCAAGACAGAAATAATTCGATTTATGTTGAGGGCTAAGGAACCCTATTGTACACGTCTTTTCAATTTCAAGTACAATCCCTTTCGGAGTGTTCAAAATAAATTCACCAATACCTATAAATGATTGAGGCGAATATTTTTACTTTTTTCATTTTAAAAAAAAAATGACTGGAAGAAAAATTTTGATTGAAAATAAATTGAAATTTTAAAAAATTTTCTTGTCTTTAGTAGTACAAGGCCGCGGCTAACAAGCTGGCACCCGCATGAAATATGGAAACAAGTGGTAATTTATATAAATCATGCCTCTTTATATAACCCAAACTCCTAACCAAGCAGTTAATAAATCAAACTAAGGAAACTAAATCAACTAGGGACACAATCTAATTTGAATAAGCTTTAACTCCATTGTTTTTGTCTTCAAGGTAACAATATTTTCTAGTAATTTATATATATTGTTTTCACTTTTTTTATCTCCGAGAGGGTACTGTAAACGGCAATGCATTTAAAAAAAAAAAAAAAACAGACGACGTGCAATATTTTATAAGTGAAGGCCTTTGGCTTGCTTCAATGTTTATAAAATGTAGACATTAAAAAAATTCATAACTAACTAGTGCGCCCTTAATCATCACTATGGTCATCGCATGTCCAGAATCATAAGAAGTTGGTTGCCTTGATAATATAATTTTCAGGTTTTTATTCTATACGCATTTTCTTAAAACTTGAAATGACCAACCTGCAACGTATATGTTGCAAACACATAAACGCTATCTCAAAATAATCTTTGTTAAGGTAACGTGTAAATTGACATGCGTTTATTGACATTTTTTGGATATAGAATATGTGGAATATCTTTATGGCTTATTTGGGAAATTATTGGCAATACATGTATTTGATTAAGTTTTGGAAGTATATCATTTTATACTTGGTAAGTTCTTTAGTCATTCTAAATGACCAGAGCGAGTAAAATTCAAAGATGATCCTGTGAAAATTTTGGGGATACTGATACCTAAATCTAGAAGATCTTCCGTGGTGTATATATGAAGAATCATAATCTTGCCATCTTTTCTTGGTTATCCCAAAAATATTACCGAAATACAGTAGTAGTGTATGTTTTAAGGAGTGTTGCAACAGTGTATGTGACAAGTTGATTCAGTAAATCTGATTGAATATTTTTTTTGTTGAGATCAATATTTTATCTTGTAATTGATATTTGTTTCTTGAAGACGAGTGGTACTCGCTAAATTATTCACTAAATAGATTATCACTATAGTGACAATTGTTAAAGGGGGTCTTCATTTTGTGTAAAAACTATTAGTGGATGCAATCCCCGTTCTAAAACTTAGTGGATAATTAATTGATTGTGTGTGGCCCATGGACGTAGGTAGGGACCGAACCACGTAAAAAATCTACAGTGTTTATTTACTTACTGTTCTCTATATATTGGATCATAACAGCTAGTATAAACTGAACGAAACTAATTATTGTTACAAAAGTTGTTCTAACAATTTGTGCAGTAATCATACATCGGACATTTCAAGTGGTATTAGAACAGGTTAAAAACACTTATCTTTTGGAGATTTTGGGACATGACTGATTTGTGAAATATGGATCTATTAAAGGAATGTGGTTCGGTATCAAGACCTTCATTGTTACATACAACTAATTACTCATATTGGAAGCCAGAATGAGAGCTTTCATAAAAGCTATTGATGAGAAGGCTTGGATAACTATTTTGACATGATGAATACATCCTAATAAGATTGGTGATGAATATAAAAAGACTTTGACTCCAGAGGAATTATGGACTACTGATAAAGATAAACTGGCTAATAACAATTCTACAGCCCTGAATGCAATTTTCGATGGAGTTAATGCAAATTAATTCAAAGTGATTTCAACATGTTAATCAGCAAAAGAAGCTTAGGATATCCTTGAAACTGCTCATGGATGAACTTCTTCTGTGAAGTTATCAAAGGTTCAAATGCTCACAAACAGATTTGAAAACATGAGAATGCAAGAACATGAGAATATCTTATATTTCAATTCCAATTTAAGTGATATTGCAAATAAAGCTTTTGCCCTGGGTGAAAAGTACTTAGATTTAAAACTGGTTGGAAAAACTTTAAGATTTCTACAAGAGAGGTTTGCTTATAAAGTTACTACAATTGAAGAAGCCAAAATGGTTGATGAAATGAACATAGAGGAATTAATGGGTTCATTAAGAACTTTTGAGATGAAACTAAATCAGAATAAGAAAGGAAAGAGTCTTGTACTACAAGCTGAACTAAGAAATCAGAAGGAGAGTAGTGATAAACGAGATGAAGTTGCTGAATCACTAACCTTGTTGACCAAAAACTTTAACAAAATTTTAAAGAAGATCAACAAGAGAAATCAGTTTGGTAATACTTAAAGCACAAGGAAATTTCAGAAGAATAGAGACAATTTCAACAATGGGGAAATAAATCAAAGAACATAGAGATCAAATACAGAAAATGTTATGGATATGGTCACATTCAAGCTAAGTGTACCAATACTTTAAAGAAAAAAAAATCCTTAAATGTAACATGGAGTGATGAAGATTCATAAGAGAGTCAAGAAGAAGAAGAAGAACATGTGAGCAACTATATTACTTGAGCAACCAAGATGGTTGAAGAAGTGGAAATCTCAACTGTTTCAAACAATGTTATAACATCATCAACAATTGAGTCTGCTATCAATGATTCTAAAGTTTTGGAGGATAGTGCATCTTTAGATCTGTGAAGCAGTGCCGATGAAGAATTAACTAAAGATAAGATTCATGATACTTACAGATTGATGTTTAATAAATGGGTCATTGTATGCAAAATAAATGGGAGTGTTGGAGAAGAAAAGAAAAGATTGTCTAAAGAAAATGAGGAACTACAGAATGTTATAAAAGAAGTTGAGTTGAAATTGAAGATAAGAGAAGATAAATTAAATGAAACTAAAGGTGAGTTCCTACAACTTAAAAAAATATCAAACTGATGAATTCTGGTGCTAATAAACTTGAGCATGCACTATCAATTGGAAGAACCACGGTTGATCACATGGGAATTGGCTACACTAGGGAAAACTTTACATCAGCAACTATGTTTTTCAAAGAAACTGGGCCTTCTAAGATCAACAGAGGATATGTAAACAAGGCTACAACTGAATACAGAAGGAAGTTTGTGTATTATGTTATTTTTTGTGGGTACTCTAGGTACATAAGACCAAAGTCTTTCAAATATCTAAGATAACTGGGTAAAAGCTCTTCAAAAAGAGAAAATTTTGGTACTGTTGAATCTTCTAGGCTAAAATGGGTTAGAAAATCAAGTTTCAAGTGTTATGTTACATGTACTTCTTTGAAATCAAATTCTATTGATGCATGGTATTTTGATTGTGGTTGTTCTAAACATATATAATTGGGAACAAAGGTTTTTTAAAAGACTTTTCAAAGTATTCCAGAAGGGCATGTTACTTTTGGGGATGGTGCTAGAGAAATAATTATTGGTACAGGAATACTTAATATAGATTATGTTCCTAACTTAAAAGATGTGTTATATGTTGAAGGACTTACAACAAACTTTAATAGCATAAGTAAACAATGTGATCAACACTTGTATGTAATCTTTACAAATGACAAGTGTGAAGTATTTGATTCAGAGAAGTATGTTATGGAGGGAGTTAGATCATCTGATAACTGCTACAGATTGTTAACCTCTCTTACTTATCAAAAGAGCAGCTTGGACGAGATTGAAATCTGGCATAAAAAACTGGGGCATCTAAATTATAAGCAACCTTTGAACATCTCTAAGAATGAAGCTATCAGGGGATTACAACAGTTCCAACAGAAGCCACCTGGAGTATGTAAGCCATGTCAAATTGGTAAAAAAGTTAATGTGTCACATGAAGTGTTGCAGTATATAAAAAGTATTGGATACTGCACATGAATTTGATGGAGCCTATGCAAGTGGAAACTATTGCTAGAAAAAGATATATATTTGTGTGTGTAGATGATTATTCAAGATATACTTGGGTAGATTTTATCAAAGAAAAATTAGACACCTTTAGTGTATTTAGAAATCTATATATCAGGTTGAAGAGGGAAAAAAGTTGCAACATTGAAAAAATTATCAAAATTATAAGTGATCATAGAAGAGAATTTAAAATTTCTATATTTCAGGAATATTGTGATAAGCATGGCATTGCTTATGAGTTCTCTGTACTTAAAATTCCACAGCAAGTTGACATTGTTGAAAGGAAGAACACAACTCTCCAAGAAATGGCTTGTGCTATGTTGAATTCAAAGAAATTAACACACAAGTTATAGGTTGAGGCTGTTAACTCAACTTATTATATTGTAAACAAGGTATATATGAGACCAGAAATAACAAAAGCACCCTATGAAATTTGGAAAGGGAGGAAACCGAATATTAGCTATTTTCATACCTTTGGGTCAATATGCTATGTGCTTAATGACAGGAATAAGCGTGCAAAATTTGATGCCAAAAGTGATGAAGAAATTTTTCTTAGGTATTCTTTGAATAGCAGAGTCTACAGGGTGTACAACAAAAGAACCAAGACAATTATGGAATCAACAAATGTAGTTGTGGATGATTTCAAAATATAGAAAAATCAGATGATGAATATTTGATCAAGATAAATGATCATATAGAAGCTCAGGAATTTACAAAAAGAAATGAAGGAAAAGAAGATAAAGAGAATGTTGCAGATAATGTTGCAACACCATTTGAAACACTTCTAAAAACAAATTCAGAAACTAAGAAAGAATCTCATAATAGTAATGGTCAAATCATCAAAGAATCTTCCTCTAGAGTGAGGAAAAATAATCCAATTACTAAAATTATTGGAGATATTGAAGAAAGAAAGATCAAAGACAAACTAAGGATCAACTATCAAGACATGGTCAGTTATATCTACTATACTTCACCTATTGAACCCAAGAATATGAAAGAAGCACTTATAGATGAAGTATGAGTGAATTCTATGAAAGAAGAACTAGAACAATTTGAAAGTAATGATGTGTGGGAGTTGATACCTGGGCCCAAAAGTTCAAATGTTATTGGCACCAAAAGGGTATTCAAGAATAAATATGATGAGAAGGGAAATGTCACTCGAAATAAAACCAGGTTGGTAGCTCAAGGCTACACACAAATTGAAGGTATTGACTTTGATAAGACTTTTGCCCCTAGTGGCTAGGTTGGAGTCAATCAGGTTACTACTGACAATTGCATGTCCTTTGAAGTTCAAACTATTTCAAATATATATCAAGAGTCCTTTCCTAAATGGCACTCTAAATGAAAAAGTATTTGTAAAGCAACTAAAAGGTTTTGAGGATCCATAGTACCCAGAGCATGTGTACGTATTGAGGCAGGCATTGTGTGACTTAAAATAGGCCCCTAGAATCTGGTACGAGAAATTGACAAATTTCTTGTTAAAAAATAGATACACGAGAGGAGGAATTGATAAAAAAACTATTTATTAAAAGCACCAGGTCTGAAATTAATATAGCTCAGATTTATGTGGATGACATAGTATTTGGATCAACCATGCAATCTAAAGTAAATGAATTTATTGATTAAATGAAGAACGCTTTTGAAATAAGCATGGTGGGAGAATTAAACTACTTATTAGGCCTACAAGTAAAGCAGATGGATGATAGCATGTTCAACACACAGGGTACGTATGCAAAGAATTTAGAAAATAAGTTTGGTCTTGATACAACAAAGCACATGAGGACACCAATGGGTTCAAATGTGTAACTGAGCAACGATGAAAAGGTGAAAGGGTTGATGAAAAACTATACAAAAGCATGATTGGGAGTCTATTGTATCTAATTGCCAACAGAACTAATATATGTTATAGTGTGGAAGTGTGTGCTAGATATTAAGCTAATCCAAAGCAGTCACATCTAGCTGTTGTAAAAAGAATAATTACATATGTGAATGGGACTACAAAATATAGGATTTGGTATTTTAAGGATACATATGGTAATCTGGATAGCTTTAGTGCTGGTAATCAGCAAAATATAGCTATGTATTGCTATATTTTTTCGTTTCGTTGTTTCGTTGGCATTTTATAGCTTTGCGGCCAATAGTAAAAAATGAAATAAAAATAGAAAATGCATTCCTTATATCTTGTGAACCATTTTTTTGTATAGGAGCATGGTCATGCGAGCAGCGGATCTCGGATTATTCAGTGGCACAAAAAGTTGCATTTTGGGTATCGTAGGCGAGGCTTCTTAGAGTGGCAAAAGAGTCATTTCTATAACACTTTTGGGATGCGTATGAGTACAGGCTAATTCAAAATAATGATATAAATCTAAATTTCTGTATGT
>MKEJ01029920.1:0-11814 GCA_001753735.1 Embelia ribes
TTATCAAAATTATAAAAATCTTGTTAAAATTTCCAAGGTTGAAGTTGTCAGGGGACTGCCACATTTTGGACATAAGCCAACTGGGGTATGTGGGCCATGTCAAATTGGTATACATGTTAAGATGTCTCATAAAGTATTGCACCAGATTATTACAACATGAGTGTTGGAGTTTCTTCGTATGGACTTAATGAGGCCTATGCAAGTAGAAAGTATTGCTGGAAAAAGGTATGTGTTTGTGTGTGTGGATGACAATTTGAGGCTCACTTGGGTAGACATTATCAGATAAAAATTAAGCACATTTAGAGTATTTAAAAATTTGTGTATCAGGGTGAGAAGGGAAAAAGATTGCACTATTGGAAAATTTGTCATAATTAGAAGTGATTATGAAAGAGAATTTGAGAATTCTATATTTCCAGAATATTGTGATAAGCATGGCATTGCTCATGAGTTCTCAACACCTAAAACTCCACAGCATAATGGCATTATTGAAAGAAAGAATATAACTCTCCAAGAAATAGCTCGTGTTATATTGTAAACATGGTGTATATGAGACCTAGAATAACAAAGACACCGTATGAAATCTGGAAAAGGAGAAAGCCAAATTTTAGCTATTATCATACCTTTGGGTTAATGTGCTATGTGTTTCATAATAGGAATAAATGTGAAAATTTTGATGCGAAAAGTGATGAAAGATTTTTTTTCTTGGATATTCATTGAATAGCAAAGCTTACAAGGTATACAATAAAAGAACCAAGACAATCATGGAATCAACCAATTTAGGTTGGATGATTTAAAAAATATGACAAAATCAAATGGTGAAGTTTTGATCAGGATATATGATCATACAAAAGCTCAGGAATTTACAAAAGAAAATTAAGGAGAAGAAGATACAAATAATGTTACAATAATGTTGCAACATCATTTGAAACACTTATAAAAACAAGTAGTGTTCAAATCATCAAAGAACCTTCCTCCAGAGTAAGGAAAAATCATCTAGTTACTGAAATTATTGGAGGTATTGATGAAAGAAGAGCCAGAGATAAACCGATGATCAACTATCAAGACATGGTTATATATATCTGTTATATTTCACCTATTGAATCTAATAATATGAAAGAAACACTTAAAGATGAATTATAGGTGAATGCTTTGCAACAATAACTAGAACAATTTGAAAGGAATGATGTATGGGAGCTAATACCTAAGCCCAAAAATTCAAATGTAATTGGTACAAAATGGGTATTCAAGAATAAATCTAATGAGCAGGGAAATATCACAAGAAATAAAGCCAGTTTGGTAGCTTAAGGCTACATACAAATTGAAGGTATTGATTTTGATGAGACCTTTGCCTCGGTGGCTAGGTTGAAATCAATCAGGTTACTACTGGCAATTGCATGTCTCTTGAAGTTCAAGCTATTTTAGATGGATGTCAAGAGTGCTTTCCTAAATATCAATCTAAATGAAAAAGTATTTGTAGAGCAACCAAAAGGTTTTGAGGATCCACAGTACCCAGAGCATGTGCTATCGATTGCATAAAGCATTGTATGGTTTAAAACAAGCCCCTTGAGCCTGGTATAAAAAATTGACAAATTTCTTCTTAAAAAATGGATACATCATAGGAGGAGTTGATAAAATATTATTTATTAAAAGCACTAGGTATGAGGTTATTATAGCTTAGATTTATGTAGATGACATAGTATTTGGATCAATTATGCGGTTCAAAGTAAATGAGTATATTGATCACATGAAAAGTGCTTTTAAAATGAGCATAGTGGGAGAATTAAACTACTTCTTAGGCCTACAAGTAAAGTAGATGGATGATGGCATGATCATCATATAGAGTAAGTACACAAAGACTCTTGTGAAAAAGTTTGGTCTCGATACAGCAAAACACATGATAACACTAATGGGTTCAAATGTGAAACTGAGTAAATATGAAAAATGTGAAAGCATTAATAAGAAACTATACAAAAGAATGATTGGAAGTCTGGCGAACTTAATTGCCAGCAGACCTGATATTTGTTATAGTATGTGAGTATGTGCTAGATATCAAGCTAATCCAAAACAATTATATCTCGCTGCAGTAAAAAGAATAATAAGATATGTGAGTGGGACTGCAGAATATGAGATTTGGTATTCTAAGGATACAAATGCTAATTTGGCTAGTTTTAGTGATGCAGATTGGGCTAGTAATGCAGATGATAGAAAAAGCACTACTGGTAGTTATTTCTACCTTGGAAATAATCTGGTCTCTTGGTTCAGTAAAAAATATAATTCTATTTCATTATAAATAGTTGAAACAGAATATATAGCAACTGGTAGTTGTTGCACTCAACTACTATGGATGAAGCAGTTGTTGGAAGATTATAGAATAGCCAATGAGATCTTTACTGTATATTATGACAACATGAGTGCCATTAACATATCAAAGAATCTAGTTCAACATAGTAGAACCAAACACATTAATATAAGGCATCACTTTATCAAACAATTGGTTGAGAAGAAGACAATTGTTATAGAATATGCTGCAACAGAGTTCCAACAAGCAGATATATTCGTAAAAGGCTTGGATTCATAGGGATTTGCGAAATTGATAACAGATTTGGGAGTCTGTATTGGTGTTTAAAGTATTTTGTTTATGTAATTCTATATAAAAAATTATTATATATATACATATTATTATATATATATATATTTATTTATTTATGAATATGAATACATATAAGGTGTCGCACACCCTAATCATGATATGCAAATCCTATCCTTTAGGTGCCATTGGTGACTAATGGTGGACTCTATACAAAAAAGGAAAAAAGAAGGTGTTTTAACATACATGAGATGCAAGGCAATGGCTAGTGATAACTCATCCTCTGATTGTTAGGCAATAGTGCCCTATGTTCCTCCAATTGTGTTGAATGTCATGGACATAGAACCCAGGGCAACTGCTTCTTGGGGAAACTCAACACCGTGAGCCCATCGTAGATCATACTCAAACATAATTAAGTACAACCCTTCCTTATTCTCCCTCTTTTAGTGAAACCTTAAGAGATATTGATGAATTGGTTAAGAATGTACAACCTGAGAAAAATACTAAATTAGGGGGAGAGTTCCGTTCTCGCAAGGGCTCTAAGTATGATTACCCTATTGATTTACCAACCCTTGCTCCTTCACACATAAAGGATATTATAACCTCGTCAATTATTGAGAAAGAACAATCTACTGCAAGTAATTCTTCTTTTGAGTTAGAAGATACTATAAGTGGTAATGACAGTAATGGTGATGATAGTATTGCAGATGGGAGTGGTGATAGAACTAATGGAAAAGATGATGATTCAAAAAGGAAGATTGTTCAAAGAGTTCTTATAGTGATGTTGAAGTTGTTGTAGAAGGTATTGCTAAACCTATTGCAAAATCTGTTAGAAAAGTAGTTGCAATAGGTGTCAGAAAAAGCTCTAGAAGGATTGCCCATGGTTTTTATCCTCAGTCTTTTGTGAAGTTAATTAGAAGCATGCCAGAAAAGAAGAGTGTAACGAAAAAGAACACAAGTTGATCAAGGTGTTGAAGTGAGAAAATCAACAAGAATATTGCAAAGAAACAGTCCTTCTATCTCAAAAGCTAAGGAGCCTAAGACTATTTCTAGTAAGGGTTCTATTGCAAATAAGCCTACTGCTAAGAATAAGGGTCACGATACATCTGAGCAAGGTACAATTGATCCTGCTTTTGGTATTGATTTCAATGAGTTAGTTTACAATAATATTATGTTGAGAAAATTTCATCCTAAGCGTGTGCTTGATGTTAGTGCACACAAGGAATTGGGGATAATTTAACTGTTGGAAAAACAAAATCTCCTTAGGACAATGTGCAATGCTAAACCTTTTATTAAAAATATTATTTGTAAATTCTATGCAAATTTGATTACTGATATAGATGATGCTGAGTCTGAAAACTACCTTAAAGTATTTGTTAAGGGACATTGGTTTGACTTCTCTCCTCTTTTAATTAATAAGTTTTATAGGTGTCCTGGAACTGAGAGTCAATGCCGAGGTTTCGTTTAATGGTGTAATTAGTGAGTTGACTGCTGGGGTAAAGGTACAGTGGCCAGCTGAGAGAGCATATTCGACCTCAGAACTAAGCTTGAAATATTCTATCCTACATAAAATTGCTCTAGCAAATTGGTTACCCAATCTGCACACTACCAGTGTCAATAAGATACTTGATAAGTTGTTGTTTATGGTTGGTACTACAAAATTCTTTGATTTTTGCCAAATGGTATTTGATCATATAGTCAAAAGTGCCTCCGCTGAAACCTCCTACCTCATTTTTCCATTTATAGTCAAAAGTGCCTCCGCTGAAACCTCCTACCTCATTTTTCCATTTCCTTTTCTCATCTATGAGCTTCTCATGTCCCAAAAATTTAAGAAAAAGTCCACAAAAATGTTTGAAAAGCCAAGAGGGCTTTTCATATTTCTAAGAAGCTGAAGTCTAGCAAACATGTTGATGATATTCATGATCAAGGGGTTGGAAGTATTAGAGGAAATTTAAGTGCTCCAATTCAGGAGGGAGAATGTTCATATCCAAGGATGCTCCAATTCAGGGGAGAGAATGCTCATATCCAAGGGGAGAGTAGAAAATCAAGGGGGCTCTTGGGGTTGAGTTTGTTGACAATCAGGAACCCAAACATGTTCCAACATCTTCTGCAATAGGGGAACCAACTTTAAAAGAACAAACTATTAACTATCTGGAAAAGGGGTTGGTTGAGATTGATGCGGCTGAGGCTAGGCTTGCTCAAAGGAAATTGGCTTAAACCTTGCTTATTGCATATAGGGCCGCACAGTCACCTTCTAATGAAGCCACATTGTCTGCATATGCCTCATTTTAGTGTTAGTATTTGTTCATTTCTTTTTATGTTGCTTATGTTCTCTGTGGCATTTTCAGTTTTTTTTGCCCTCCTACTTGTGGTTATTTGTTTTCTTGTAACTTTGACTTAGTGGATTATTTACTGACTGGGCGTGATCTTGTGGACATAGGTAGGGACTGAGTTTGGTGTTCATTTACGTACTATTCTCTATCTATTGGATCATAATAGCTAGTATAAAGTGAACGGAACTAAATATTATTGCAAAAGTTATTGTAACAATTTATGCAACAATCATACATCAGACCTTACATAAATTTTAATCAAAAAATTGACTTAATCTAAAGTATATGATTTTTAACATTTTTGAATAATTTAGAAATATGAAGTCTGACAAACTCATGATGACACACTAGATTGAAATAAACCAAACTATAAATATCAGTTATTTTCTAAACCAACTTTATTGGATTTCATCGATTAAGGGAATTTTAGGAGAAAACTAATTTATTGGATTTCCCATTTAGTCAAGATTTTAAATTATTATTGTTAAAATTTACATTTGTTGAGTTGTTAGTAATTTGTTAGCAAATATTTCTATTGTATCGGGACCAACCAAGGAGCATTTAGGAGTAAGCGTAATTTAGTTAATTTAGTAACAGCTACGGTTAGAAATATTTTAAGACTTCCGAGCTCAATGGAAATCCCCGAGAACAATACTTGGTCTCTAACCGAATAAAATTATACTGTTTTCTTGTGCACTTGCTAGTTAAGTAATCTACACGTTTACGCAACGATTAGCATATTCCAATCGAACTAATAAAAGGTTAACCTTCACCCTTGAGTTTTGCCCAGCACTTGACAACTTTGACGGTTCTCTTCTAAACAGTTATAGACGGTGTTAATTATTCACTAAATGATTAATGGAGTAAAAAAATAGTATAAATTGATGCAAGTAATAAGATAAGAGCTAGATTGAAACGACACAAAAGATAAGGACAGAGTTGTACAATTTTGAAATACTTTACACATGGTAAATCCCTCACCGACTTCTGTGATACATTCAATTCCCCAACGACTTTACCGAAATTTTGTTACGGTTAATTTTGGATACAAAAATGTGTAAACACACAAAATGTAATCTGAAAGTTGATAGACCTACTTGCATATGAAGCCAATGTCTGTTGACTTTTCACAATATATTGTAGGAGTAGACATTTCTAGGTAAATAGCTACTCTCCATTGGCTTGAGCAAAATAAGCAGCGAACTGACACACGTGTAAACGATCGGGAGTTCACATTCTTAGTATCATCGTTGGTAAAATCAAGTTCACGTTGAAGACATTTTTAAACAAATGTATACTAATTTTTACTCAAATGCCTCACTATAAATGCAATATTACCTTAAAACAGGGGCCGACAATACTTATTTAATTTATCTCTTTTAACTTGGATAGCATGCATAATTCTTGTTCTCATTGCATATGTACCTAGGTGGCCAAAAATATATTGGATAATCTACTCAAAGAGTCGATGGGCAAAGGTAGACAGGTAGCCAAATTAGTTTTTGGCGTTATTAGTGCGTGAAATGCTTTGTTCAAGTGTGCCAGATGAAGTATAAAATAAAAGAGAATAAAGAAACGAAACGAGGTTGAAAGGCCAACCATGATAAGTGAAAATTTGGTTACGGAAAAATGTAAGCACAAAAGTGTCATCTATAAGTTCATCTTGAATACAAAAATGTGTGAACACAAAAATGTCGTCTAAAAGTTCATTGCTCATCCAAACAGGGGCAGACAATACTTATTGTATTCGTCTATTTCAATTTGGATACCATGCGTAATTCTAATATTTGTTGCCTTCGTACATAGGTGGCCAACAATATATATGTATATATTGGAGAGAATTTACTCATAGAGTCGTTGTGACAACCGAATGAGTTCTAGAGAATTGGTTGTGATTAGTCATGAAATGCTTTGTTCTAGTGTGCCACACGACACATGACAGAAATGAAGAGAGAAAAGAACATAAACACGAAAAGAGACCAACATGGTAATTGATGCAGGAGTGCTAAAGGACGTCTTATATGATCTAATACTTTGTCTCCCAAATTTGTCAATGTCGAACTTACAAGGTTAAATTTATCTATATTAATTATTTTATTTTCCAAAATTCACCAAAAGGGAAATTAATTATATGTCGAAATGTGCCAATACTAATTGATAGTCTACATTGACTAAAACATTTTCAACAACTTGATCAGTTTTTCCCCATGAAGCAATGCCTCAAACTCTGTCCCATTCACGCGGGTCTTGAGGTCATGTTTAATTACTTTTTAACAGTTACAAAATTACATTTGGTTTGTCTGATCACAACTTTTAACAAGAAAAATTAACTTCTTTCCAACAAAGAAAAAATTGAAAGAATCCAACTTAAAATTTTGGGTAAGTTACACTTTGCCCCATGAGGATTCTAATAATTTCAAAAAATCCCCTGAGGTCTCTAAAATTGTACTTTGCACCCTTGAGGTTTTGTGGCCATTGCACTTTACCCCCAAATTTTCCAGGAACAAAGTGAAATTGAAATTATTTGTCTTAAATAAATCAAAAAATATAGAAATGCCCTTTAGAATAGTATATTTTGTATAGTTTTTGTTATAACTTTTTTTGAAAAAAATTATTGTATTCAAATATAAGACACTTATAATAATACAATTTCTTTAATAAAACCAAATATCAAGTTATAAGTGTAAGGTCCTGAGCGTAAAAAGAGAATAAGTGGTATAAACTGTAAATTTGGGGGATTAAATTTGTAATGAAGTTGAAATGTAATGCCCACGTAATAAATATAGCCAACCACGACAGCATGAGAATAAAACCACAGAGGAAGTTTTTATTCAACATTTGTAAGTACATATGAAACATCAACGATAACGACAATAAACATCATTTGGCCCTTTTTTATTATGTTCCGACCTCTTATCACAACTTGCAAAACAACAATAAGGAGAAAAATGCCAGCCATTAGCATACAACCATCAAATAGCATATGAAAAGAACTAAAATAATGACATTCGAGTGAGCTTCAACACCTTCTTAAGATTGAATCCCAAATTCCACCCACATGTTCCTGCTTGGCTTTTTATAAAGAAAATAATGCAAAAATGCAATTAAACATGTACGAGTCAAATATATATTCCAATAGTGATGAAATAACAATTAAATTGATATAATTCTTAAAGCAAATAGACATAAATTATTTATATATATCCTCCGTCCACTAAATATACAACAAACTGCAAGTAATAAGAAAATGACACTTCCAAGATGACCTAGTACTCGGACATTGTATCCGGAGACTTTACTCGTTAAGGCTTGTGGATAGAGCCCCCCATCCCGAGTTTTTTTGGAACCTACTCAAGGTTGCTACTAAACCTCCAGAATCAACACAACTCATTGACGGTCTAATACCCAACACTAATTCACGGAATAGACGTACTCCCGTAACTATTGACATTCAAATATAAGTATCTTTCATCTTCGACTTCTTTAATATTCGACATATTTATCCCATTACTATTAAAGTTTCCGTCCAATTATTAAAAATAAAGCATCCAATGTATAACAGGGGAACTCATCAAGACGAACTCAATGTCGTTCAGACAAAATGATGTCTCATCCAGACTAAAACCATTTCATCCGAACGAAATTCCCTTAGCCCCAAATGCTAGTTTCATCTATGAAGTGCAGCCAAAACATAATCAAACTCAAGCAAATCATCCAACAACAACTGAAATCCGATAATAAAATACGTCTAAACAACTAAAATATGACTTTTATTACTGTTGAATCAATCCTCCGCAACACCTTATACGACAATAGTTGATTTTTCTCGGAAACACGGAATCAACTCTAACCTAGAATATACGAGCAAATCAACTCAATACTCGAAACCTTAAAACGACAAGGACGACAAAAGAGTTACAAATCTGCATTTAGATCATCTCTCGGAATTCTCCTTCTCTCGGACCATGGGGATTTAGCATTGCCCTTTCTTCTTCTCTTCTCACCTCTTCTCTCTCTATTTTGAGAACGCGAAAAGAAATAACGTAAGAGTTTGAGGAAAATAATTAGTTTTCAGATAATTCTTGCTAAATTACCATTTCAGTCCCTAGACTTTACAGGTTATTAAGTTTAGAATACAGGACCTTACATGAAAGTTGATGGGAAGTTAATTATCTCTGTTTTTCTTTCTGTTTCATCTCAAGCTCAATTCTAATTCGCGTGCTTTTATCAAAACAGAGAGAGAGAGAAAGGGAGAAGAGGACAAGACACCCTCTCGCAATAAGCATTTGATCTGAGAGGAGGAACATCCCATGAATAAATCTAATTGCAGATTCGGAACCCTCTCCTCGTCCTCTTCGTTTTGACTTTAGTATTAACTTCCAATCTTTCAGGTTGTTCATACCTGCTATTATTCTAACTCATCAAATTTTCATACTAATGATGTATTGGTGTTAAGATTCTCGTTAAATTTTCATTATAGGTACGTTTTCGGATTGACAAGCCATAGGAAAGGGGTTAGGGTTTGGTTCCCTGAGCTATTTCGAAGGGAATCATGTGTTGTCATTTAAGGTACGCTACGGAAACCTGACTTCAATGCTATTGAAAATTTGGTGATTGTTTACTCCAAATTCTTATGTTATAGATAGTTGTGATTGTTGGCATACTGAGGAACGTATATTCCGCAATGGTCGTGATACGCGGAGGCACTTATATTCTGCAATGGTTACATTCCATGTTAATCGTGGTGCTCGTATTCTATATTGACCATATTTTATGAGTACTCATGTGTTGACCCTCAAAAGTGGTCATTAGCCTCGGAAACCTGTCTTCTGGTGGCTGGTAATTTGTGGGAGGACTGTATATCCCGATGGTTGGTCGTGATATTTGGTTAGACAGTTGCGATGTGGTTAGCTGTAGTAGTACATTTATAGTTGATATTGTGTAGTATTTTTTCTATACTTTCTTGATGTTGTCGCACATTATTTTCTAATACATTGTTCCTTTCTTTAAATTGTATTTCAGTTTCTGACTCGTGCCTGCTTGGTTGATGTTTCTTCTATTATTTTGCATGAAAACGACAAGAAGAACCTAGGACAGGAAGTCATGAAAACCGTGGTTATGACAAGTTGGAGCTCACTTGAGGTTGTTAGATTTACATTTTTTTCGTACTTTTACCTTTCAGACGGTTGTAGGTTTACGGACCAAAATGATGTAGAATGTGTTTTCATTTCATTTACTTTGAATAATGATGTATGGCAAAAAATAAGATAATAAGACTGGTTGAATTATGGTTATTTTATATATCATTGGAGCAATTTTCATAATAAAATTATATACTTTTCGCTATTTTATTCCATGAAATGTGATGTATGAACATTAGTAGTATACTCGGGGACGGTTAGAAATCCCGGGTCGTTACAATAAGTTAAATAAAATAAAAAAATATAGTAAGGGTAATATGATCCTTATGCAACAAAACCAAACTGGGTTTATAACTCGGGGGCAAAGCATAATTTTTTATACCTCAAGGGATAATTTGAAATCGTCAGAAACTGGGCAAAGTGTAATTTATCCTTAATGTTTGGGCCCTTCAGGCCCCTACAACAAAAATTCATGTTAAAAATTAAGTAGCATCATCCATGTTCTTAAGCTAAAAAATAGAAAAGCATAGAAATTTAAAAGTGCAACCTAACAAGCCTTATAGTGTTAATCGTCGATCTTAATGTTTCAATTGATTTTATTACGAGTTTCCAAAACTTTTTCTCAAAACTCCGAAATTTTTTATGTTATATGTAATTTTACACTGGCTTCTTCCTGATTATGCAACATGCGGAAGATTCTATAATTTCCTACTTTTTTATAGTCAACTCTAGAAAGAAAAGCCAATCTAAATTCCCCAAAAGTTCCAATGAAAAAGTGAAAGTGGAAGAGTTCAACTGCAGCACTTTTTGCCAGTTCAATAACAGCCTGCAAAAGGGGTGAAGCAAATCAGACCTAAAATTATTAAAAACTTTATTGATTAGTTATAGTGGCATGTACAAGTAACAGGGGCTAAATAAAAAATAAATTTTGAGATTTTTTATATTACATGAAATCAGATTTCATTCCGTAGAAAAAAATTATAATATATTAGTATTTATTATTTTTAAATCAAAAATAAAAATAAAGTATAAATAGAAAAAACATCATAATATAATGAATTTGGATATGAAAACAAAATCTTCTAATTTATTGATACCAATTTTATCACTCACTCCATGATCAAAAAATATTTCACTCGTGAATTCATCCACGTACTACTTTTCTCATTTATCATAAATTTATCAAAAGTTTCATTTTAAGACGAGATTAGCTTTTCAATTTTTTTTCTTTTTTTCGATTTTTTATATCCTTGGATATTTCCTGGAAAATATTTTAATACCAAATATGAAGATTCTTAACCAAAAAGAATACTATATAATATAACCAACTATTTTATCTATAATAAACTAAAAATTGCTTATCATATTAAAAAAAAAGATTGGAAAGATGGAATCGGATTAATTTGATTTGTCGGCGGAGTCATGGACAAAAAATTGGTATATTACTTTAATTTTATTTGATGCAGTAATAAGAATGAATTAGAAAATTTCAATATAGACTTGAGAGAATAAGAGAATGAAGTTTTCTTTTCACAATATAGCAAAACATACTATGTGGAGAAATGGAAAGGTAAGTTAATTTTAAAGTTAATTGTGAATTGTGATTAAAAAAAATATAGTTAGTTAGAAATATTTATTCTAAAATTAATTAATAAATAAATTCTAAAAAGCAGGCCTTTTATCAATATTTTTTTATATAAGAATAATTAAATATGAGGCAAAATTTTTGGGCCTTTATTAAGAAATATTATTT
>MKEJ01029925.1:0-11097 GCA_001753735.1 Embelia ribes
AATAGAAGAAAAATCATCATCAAACCCTAAGTTGGAGGCTCTTGTAAGCGTAAAATCTTTTTCGAGAGAAACAAGCTGACAAAATCATTGAAGCTTTGGAAAATAAAGAAATCATAAATGGACGGGGTTTGAATCAAGAGTGTACTTTAGCTCGTCCTAGTGATACACATTGGGGATTATATTATGGTACTTTTATGAGTTTGATTCATATATTTTTAGCATTTTACGTGTGTTACTATTTCACTTGATTTTTGGTCCCCTTGGTAAATTTCTTGGCTCCGCCAAAGAGTCTTTCATATAGTATTAGAGAAAAATCTTTGGAATTTGATTTAGGCCCCCTTGGTAAATCAGGAATTTGCTTTAGGCATTAGGAATATATATTGTGTCTAGAGAAAAATCTTTCAGTATTTTTTTTGCTTCACTAAGCAATGTCAATGGCATACTTTTAGTTGGAAGATGAAACAATTAGTTGAAGTGAATAGGGTAGTTGGTAACATATTCAACCATTTAGACAAGTATTTAATGTTTCGATTTCTTTTTAATCTAGATCAATTGAACGAACTCATGCCCTGGAGAAATCAAAATGTTAATCCTATTGGAGTTTGATTTTTGAAAACCAAGATCAGACTAGAAAAAATTCCACCGTGTAAGTCTCAACTCTATATGCTTCCAACGTCTGATTAAATTAAACATTCTATTTGCAAATAGATGAAGGAATTTGGCTTAAATTACCATTAATTTTGAACCAATTTTATTCCATTTAGAAGTTAGGACCTCCTTTCCATTGCCTTCCTAGTCACACACCTGTAGTAAATCAAGAACGTTTTTCTAAGTTCGAATTGTTCATTATTGCTATGAAGTTGGATCAGTTAAGGTCATTTTGTAGCTTTAACTATTTCTTTGAGATGCATGGGTTGGGTCTCGGTTTGAGTTGAACCAGTTCCTTGGTTCGATAAATATGAGAATCATGACCAAATTGTTCTGTAGAACTAATTATTTTGGTTGGTTTCAGTTTTTAACTTGGCTCCCTGTGGTTTGGCTGTATTCATGCTCATGGAATATGCCATCTCGTATCGGAGTTTTATGTAAGGCTAACTAATTCATCTGCAACTGGTAGGAATTGACACACATCTGAGAATCCAAACAATTTACCAGAATTGCTTAAATTTTCAGTCCTTTTTGTATTAAAATGATACATTCGGTGCGTACATATTCAATATCAACTAGAGTCGAGCAACCAAATAGCAAACTCTGGCTACAGATTTGTTGTCAACTCGGATCTATTTTGTTTCATTTTATTGTTAGTATGATTCAGGGTTGATTCCGAATAATATGTTCTTGGGTTATTCCAGTTTTCTTAACTATTTGTTCATTTTAGTTTTGCAGCTGCCACAAACGTCTTTACAATGTCAAAGAAAAAGCAGATGAGTCGAGGAGGTGGATCAACAAGTTACATGGATTTTGAGGGCCGAAAATGGGACATTAAGTCCATTATGAAAGACATTGAGTTTTTAGGTAAACTTTTTGTCTTGTACAATACGTTTTGCTAAACATTCGCGTGTAAACCTGCATCAAAGTTGTTGTTCTAATGTGAGCTCTGCTACTTCTGTGTCATTGCTTGGCATACTCGTGTAAGTCACAGTCTAGTTTAAACTTTGTGATCCATGTTGATATATTTATCTTGCTATTGGTGCTGTTTTAGGTTCCCCACATATGACATGGAAAGAGAAGAAAGATTTGGAGAATAAGAAGATTGTTGCCCTTGGTGGAAAGGTCAAAATTATACTTCTCATGTATAGATTTATGTAAAATTTGTATCTGAATTGATGTGGAGTACTTGTTTATGAAATTGTTAGCAAGTTTGTGTTTTCTTAGTGCAGGCTCCCAAGAAGCAGAGGCTACCACTAAGCGTAGCACGAGTAATGATGAAGAAACAAAAGGAAAGAGAGCAGAAGAAGTTACAAGAGGTTTGTTAGTATGTTTCACTTATTCTTAATTCCCGTAGTGCTGCATTTGGTTATGGTTATGATGAGCGTTTTAGTATTTGAAAACAAAAAACTTGTGTGAAATGCATCCGACTAATTGGCTTTGGAAATAGTATTTAGGTACTTCTCAATGATACACTGCAGCTCTGGCTTTTAGGTAGGGGTGAGCAAAAATTCCTGATTCCCGAAACCCGAACCGAAAAACATAAGCAAATTTTCCGAAAAAATGGTTCGGTTTGGGATCGGGATTTAAGTTTCTAAATTTTTGGGTACCTAAAATTTTTGGTTCGGTTTTCAGGTATCAAACTTGAAATTTGCGGTTTCCCGAAATTCCCGATTTTGATTTATTTTAGGGGTGAGTGAAGATTCGGGATTCCCGAAACCCAAACCGAAATACCAAAGCAAATTTCCCAAAAAAATGGTTCGGTTCAGGATTGGGATTTAAGTTTCTAAATTTTTTGGTACCCGAAATTTTCGGTTTGGTTTTTGGGTATTGGTTTTTGGTTTAGGAAATTTTCGGGTATTGATTTTCGGTTTGGGAAATTCCCGAACCAAACCGATGCACACCCCTACTTTTAGAAAAGTTTAATTTTTAGTTTTTGCTCTTGTTTTCATGTAATCTGGTTTTGGCAATGATAACGATTGAACCAAATATGGCAGAAATTTTGGTTTGCTATCTTTCTAGTTCTAATTTGTATACCCACGACATATTGGAACTGACTAATCTTTGTGCAAGTAACCGAAAACAAATTGTAGCCAATCAGCCAAACACTCACATTTTTTCACATATAGTCTCCTCTTTGTTGGTTTCAAAATCATTGTATGCAAATGATAGACAAAATTACTGGTGTTTACAAAAGCATATTTGTTAAACATTCAATTACCAAAACAATTGAAAACTAGAATGAATCTAGTAGCGCAACATTTTTGAATCATGGGTATGTATTTCTTGTGAACTGCAACTGCTAATTAAGACCAATTTCAGGATATGATTCTAGGACGATTTGGAAGGAGCCTTGGCCTTGGCAACAGTGGTAATAGAAAACCAGTGGCGAAGCGTAAGGTTGAGGACAAAGTGCTGAGATCCACCGAAGGCAATTTCAGGAACGGAGTTTTAGATGTGAAACACTTATTGAAATTACCGGGACCTCGTTCTTCCTTGGCACCTAAGGATAGTATCGTGGTAGAAAATTTAAAAAACCCTCAGTGGAGAACGATTGTCTTGTTTAAAGTATGGAATCTGAAGGTTATGTAAGCTAGAGACTTTGTTAGTTTTGTGTTTTGTTATTGGATAATGGAAGTATTTTTATTATGGTGACTAATTTCCATAGAGTGGTTTTTAACAAACTTTGCTAAATACTAGTCATGTAACCCTGCAGGATTGAATATATTGTAGCAATCTATCTTTTGTTGTCTCATTTTACTAGTTTGATATGATATTTTCTAAATTTCTTCTGATTATTTGGTCTAATAGTTTATGTTGTGAGGATTGCGGATTCTACCCGAGCTTATCATTCTTAGGGAGCACTTAAATGATCTATTTGATGAGAAATCGTTCATTATAACCAGACAATTTAGGATTGAGCAAAACCTTCTGCCATCAGTTTGGTTACCATGGAGGTGGTACCATGTCCAATGAAGAGTCCAGAGCATATGAAGTTACAAGGAAATTCTCGATAGTATCAGTGTGATTGGATAAATGCGATGGATTATTATCAGATTTCGTATTATCTAATCAATGTCTGCTACATTTCAAACAATTCACTTCAAACAATTCATTTGCTACATTTGTAATCAAGGGGGCGAAACTTCACTCTTCTACCACCATCATTGTCGAAGTTGTTTTCAAGTCTAATTAAGTATGAATAAGTACATGATTGTTGCGGATGGAGGAGATAGGCGGTGCTCTGGTAGAGATTGAAGCGGTCGTCTGGTTGAGGGTTTAGATAACGCATCCGAGCAAAGGGAAAAGAACGATGAGCCGGCCCGGAGTAGTTAGAGTTAACCCGCGCCAGGCTTTGCATATTGAACGAAGCCATATGTTTAGAAATTTCTACTTAATTAGAAATTTCTGTAAAAATGCAATAATGTAGGAAACATTAATGTCTACTTAATTAGAAATTTTTACTTTATTAGAAATTTCTGTTAAAACGCAATTATATAGTAAACATTAATGTCTACTTAATTACAAATTTCTGTAGCAGTTAATTTGTTGTTCATTTCAAACATTACGTTGGCTACATTTCACTGCCTGTTATCTTCTTGCATGGCTGAGACTGTAATTTTTACTTGCATGCACTAGCTTGAACAAAAAATTTCACCATCTTAATGCTCAGTTGTGGGCAACTGAGGAAATTATTTGTTCCCCCCAGCTAGCTATTAGCTTTAGTTGCAGTTAGGAATATAGCAATAATTATACATCTTCTATCCCTCTTTCTTATGAAATAAATAAATAAATTGGTGAATGAGTTAGATTTGGTGGATTTTGGCCCTTAATGATCTCTCGATCTATGTGAGCCAGTAGACCACCGTTTGGTGAATAAAAGCCTGTACTCAACTCAAATTTGTTATGTGAATTATCCTCCCAAATGAATATTTCTTTGGATTACTATTTCTTTGGACTTTTTTGATTGTTTGGAAATTGCAGTTGAAGCCAATGTCCTTTTTTATGCTTTGAGCTAGAATTTGATTAGTTCATTGCCCCTTATTATTCTATTTTATTAGAACAGAAGCTTCGATCTGCTGTTGGAACTGGGTGATAACATCTTCCTGGCCTTGTCCTTGCACACTTTTTTTTGTATTATTTTCGTGTGGAGTGGTTTAGCTGTGTGTGTGTTTTGGGTCTTCAAGTTTGATATGATGGAGATGAGAATCAGAAATGGATCCCTTTTATGGTGGGATGGTGAGTTCTTCCTCCATATAATCGAGGGAATTTAGGAAAAGTCTAGAGTTGGATCTTAATCGGTGAAGGTGGGATGGGAATCTCTTTATTGCTTCATCAGTGTCCAATAATCCCACATTCCCATCACCAATCATCATCATAACACTGCCAGCACCGGCAGGCAATTTTTCACTTTAGGTGTCGGCGATGGGTCATCCAATAATTCCTCTTCTTGCTCTGATGAAGCTAATCTTGGCAAAGGGAAAACGGAGCTTGAGAAACGTAGACAAGTAATTGTAGTCGGGGAGAAGGACGTTTTGGGATATAAGGATGAGGAGGGGCCTGGGAGCCTCTCTTTGAAGCTTGAACTTATAATTGTGGGGTTGGGTGGGTGGAAAGGGGGGAAGTTAGAATAAGAATTTTAAAAGCATGAAAATATGAAAAGCTCTCTAAAACTCCCAATTTGATGGAGCTTGTTTATAGCAAATGAGGAACTTCTTTGTTCCAAATAAAAGGGCTTTCTGTAGGAGCTGTTTAAAAAGCGGGCACAAATGATTTCCTATGTTATTACTTTCTTCTTTGTATTGCTTTATATGAAAGGTATCCCACGAAAGGCAAGTTGTTGTCCTTGTCGTTTACTCTCATCTCTAGTGTATAGCTGGCAGCGTGCCAGTAAAGTATGAGATGGAAATTAAGTTGTGGATACCTTTTATCATCTCCACTAGCTTCTTGCTTATGAGGAGAATGTACTGTTACCTATATGCACCTCTGTGAACACTTGGGTTGGATATTATCAGCTGCTCATATAACTTAATGTTCCCACTTCTTCTTCACTGTTCGCATATCTTACCAATTTATTTTTTTTATGATCTTGTTTCAGTTCAAGTGATCATCATATGAAAGATCTAAATCGCATTTTTTGTACTAGTAGCTGTTTGGACCATTAATCTAAAACCATATATTACTTCGCTACAAATTTCAAAAATCTCTGTTATGAATGAGTTTTGCAGATTGTTTCAGCTCTGGAAAGACACAATGCAAATAGAACTGCCAGATTACTTATCTTTCATTCAAAGCTTTATGTTTTTCTTTGTCATTTTCTAAATCCGTTCCAGAGTTCACTTTTGTCGATCATTTTTGGTATTTAGTCCTTGACCTTCCTGCACAGCCCAACCAAGTCCAGAACTGATGGATGCAACCCGGAACCTTTCTATGCCTATTGGTACCGGTAGGGTCTGGGTCTCAAAACCAAACCACAGACTTGAACCCAAAAACCAGACTGTCAAACCCGGCAATCAACCATCTTAAGAAGGCAGTCAGTTGCCTGCATGTGTTTCTTAATCTTGTTTAAGTGATTTAGTTTAAATATTATTTAGTTCATCCTGCTTATTTCTTTATCTTGAGAAGAAATAGATTCTTGGATTCTAACTTTAAAACTTTTACCAATTTGGTCTCTATTAGAATTTGTGTTGTGGAGAGTATTGGTATTTCTCGGAGTACATAGAGCATATGTTTTGTTCATTTCCCTTTTCCTTTTGTGAGCCATTATGCATCTCCTCATTACTTATGAGTTATAAGGTGGTATGTTTACCTCTTTTCCTTTTCCTTTTGTGGGTTATTTATGTATCTCCTCATTGCTTATCAGTGATAAGGTGGTGTCCTTTAATTGTATTATCAGATTCGACTTTTTGGTTGGGATAAATCACTAAAAGTCATGGATCTTTTAATTTGTTTCTATTTCAAAGCTTAGCTTTTTGTCAACAAGACTTGGGAGTCTGTTGATCGTTAACTCAGGAGTTCGAGTAACGATTGCGACCGTATCTTTATCAAAAATGGCAGAACTGCCCTGCTACCTGATCAAATAGAATTCAGAAACCGAATATATTTGTTTTATATTTGGTGGTTACTTTGGACTAACATCGTTTTTGTGTTTTATTATAGATTAGCTTACTTTAATGATTTTGTTGCCTGCTTACGACAGGTGAGCTCAGTAATGGTCTTTTGTGGGTGCTTGAAGATAGGCAAGTATGGAAGCTTTAAAGTTGAAGGATAGGTGAACTAGCTCAGCACAAGATGCTCTATATGTGCTTGGTTAAATGGTACCATATTAACTAGTTTATCTAGTTTTATTATAAATTTTTGAATCTAGTTGTTTGAGATAGATAGCTTTTCTGAAATTTGGTTTGCGTGTGCACGCTTTATCATTGACTGACTGACTGACTACTTTCACCATTAGAACTTCGTTTTGAAACTTGAATCAGTTGTTATCTTTGTGAATTTCAAACTCTCGTGCTGCTTCTCTTTCACTGAGGTGGTATTTGCTTATCTTGATTATTGTGATAGCTAATATTTGCGTTTCAGTGAAAGTGTTTTCATTGCGTTTTGGATTGGGACGGAATTTTGGAGATTAGCTATTGCTCTAAATGGCAATGCATATGCTGACTACTAAATTGATAGCAGGAAATTAAATGTTTAGTTTTTTGAATAATTACACTATCACCCTATATCAAGTTTGCAACTTCGCTGTGGCATATTAGTATGTTACACATCCATCAACGGACTTTAGATGAATTTATGGGATGACTAAAACAAGTAAAAAATAATACTTAAATTTACTCTGAAAATTAGCACTAAAAATTACAGATAAATTATTATACATTAAAATTTTAATACTAAAAGATTATGAAAATAATTGTAGTCTTTCTTAGCAAATTCATAGGTTCGTACTTGTACACATCACCTAAAATAACTATATGTATCTTAAAGTCATTAATGGAGTTGCAGTGGTCTCTTTTCCCCTCTGATATCTTAATAAAGATATCAAACCACTCACTCACCAACACCGGTGAAGGAGTCCGCGACGATGATTTCTATCTAAACATACGGCTTCGTTCCATATGCAAAACGTTACCTCTAACTACTCCTGGTTGGCTCGTCGTTCCTTTCCTCTGTTAGGACACGTTATCTAAACCCTAAACTAGAGGAGCACTTCTAAGCACCGTTTATCTCCATCCACCACAATCATACTCATACTCAATTAGACTTAAAAAAACCTACGACAATGATGGTAGTAGTTAAGGCAAGTTTTGCCCCCCTTTACCCTCTTTCCCGAATTAGAGTCACCATCGCAATCGATGAGCTTCCTATAGTGGCAGCCATTGGTATGAATCTACAACTGCGGGACGATGTTGGACGTCTCCAAGCTGGAACCGCAGATGGAGAACATCCCCAAGATGTCGACAATATGGAAATTGCCATTGCTGTATACAATATCATCAAAGTTTAAGGAACCGTTTTGACTCTATTCATCATCAACCCCAATCCTGAGAGAGAATAACTTAAAGCCAGAAATCATCATTGCAACCAATGGTTCTGAGTTTGAGACGGCTTTCTTTTTTGGCCGGAAGTATTTCAGCTCATTAGACGGGATGGGGGTTTTGGAGGAACTGACAAAATTGATACAATGTGAGGAAATATAATGTGGCGATATGTTCCTGAGGGCTTTCCGACATCAATCAGTATACTCAACTAGCCTTTTCTACATATCGCCGCACCATACTCCCTTGATTTTGTTGGTTCTTCCAAAATACTCATTCCGCCTAACGCGCTGAAATCCTTCATGCTGAAAAAGGTAGGCCTCTCAACTTTAGGACCATTGGTTGCTATGATGATTTTTTATTTTAAGCTATTTTCTCTAAGAGTTGGGATTAGATGAATGAAGGCAAATCTATACCTAAATTTTGATGATGTTGTGTATAGCAACCATAGTTTATATGCTATTGACATCTAAGGGATGTTATCCATCTACGGCTCCAACTTAAAGACGTAAAACATCGCCCAACAATTGCACTTTGATACCACACATGGCTGTCTCTCTTGTAAGATTGTCAATTGCAATGGTGCAAGCAATTTGCAAATTTTGCAGGTTATTACTACTTTCCTATAATCTCTTCTTTGCTTGAGAATGCAGAGTTTCATTATTACCTTATTATCTTGTATCTGATTCGGGGTTTTCGTTTTTCTTTTTGTTGATAGCCCATGCTCCAGGAGCTTGGAAACCAAGACAGGATCATTGTGTGATTAAGGATTATCCAGGTGCATCAGGCTGATTTCCATCGCCTGGTCAATCAACCTATTGTAGAGGGAGAAGGGTATGCCTCATTATTTTACCATTTCGAGTTAATGCCCCTTTAGTATTGCGTTATTTTTGTGGGGGCGATTCAGCTCGTCTTTCAAAGTGTGATAAAGGATTCGTCTTAGTAAACAGAAAAATGTGGGCACCCTGGAAATAAGCAAATACCAAATGAAACCGTACATGTTGGATGCCTTTATTCGGCTAACTTTGATATGGCATGAGGAACATACTAGGGCAGCTTGGTGATGTCATGCCACAATCTGTAACGGTCACCCCCTGAGGAGTCGAACGGGTATGTTAATTACGGAGGGGAAGAAGTATATGATTCAGAGGGTATGGCTCAAGGCTCATTGTCTCTATTATTTATATTAATTAACTGTAAAGTTTATTTTGTTTTAGCCATAAACTCACCCATGGTAATCTCTACTCGTGCGCTAAAATTTTAAGTGATAGTAGTTCTGAGTGTGTTCTGCGAGCACAAAAAACAAAGGAATTTTCTATCTTTTTTGTAGCATTTGGTAGGAAGGATTGCAACAGGTATAACATATACTTTTGCATGACTTCCAGTGTCCTTCGTGAAAGTTAAAAGTTCAAAAAAGGGAAATAGTAAAGTAGTTATCTTGTGCCGCTATCAACTACTAGGGATGGCAATTGGTCTCCACTTAAATCAATCCACAATAAAATTAAATAATTTAGACCAAACTATAATTGATTTCAATCCAAATTATGCCGAATCCAAAACATTTTTAATCTAACCCCCACCCAAAATCCTAAATAAACCAAATTAACTAACTCAACCCAACACAAAATTTTTTGCCCTTTTTTTATTTATTTATTGGGAGAAGTGTTTATTTTTTAAGAGTATTACTGTTTTTCGAAAATTGACAATAGAAATTGGAATGTACTGTTATAAGTTTAGAAGATATTTTACAATTACTCAATTGTGATATTGTGCTTTTCACTTTTATAAAATATATATAAAGTAGCAAATGTGATTTTGTAATTAAAGTTGTACTAACAAATATGACCATAAAATTAAGTTAATTGTCCATAGTTTATGTTTTGAATTCATAGAGATTTTTTTCCTATTTCCGATTAATGAAAAGATTCCATGTTTTTGTCAATAATCAAGTCCTGCGTTGTGTATGTGTTCGTATTATTCGTCTGTTGATGGTGACTGATTATTTTTGTATTTTTAGATTTTTATTGGTTATCATAATACTTATTTGTAACGATATTATAATAAAAATTATGTTATATTTTCTTTGTTGAGCCCATGAAGAATATGGATAATTACTTTTTGTTGCTGGGTTGACACTATTTTTTTTTCAATTTAATAGATATCTTTGATGTGTATATTTGTTTGTTTTGGGATTTGGCATTTGATTTTTCTTTTTTCTAATAAGTGATATATTTTTATTTTCTATTGATAGTGACTGAAGAGTTATCTCTCTAGTCTCATCCTCTAAACCGGATGCAACACAAATCATAATTGGACCCAACCTAGACCCAACCCAAACAAAATTATTAATTTTAGGTTTCAATCCAAGCACAATCCAAATTTACTCTAACACAATACAAAATCAACCCAAATATAAACAGTTTGGATTTATTTAGGATTAGACACTCTAATTCGACCAAATTGTCCAAAAAGAATCCTTAATACTTCCAATATGTACATGGCCTTTATCCAACTTGTCGTGGGTGTTTTGTTAGCACTGCTGTTAAAAAAATTTCTGAATAACAACAGTATAATAAACTGAAAATAATAAATTGAGATAACAAAAATCTATTTATAAACAACTGAAAGAAATATGATTGACAACGCTGTTATACATGAAATACTGGAATTTAAATAAACATTATATACCAAACAAGACCACAATTTTACCGTGTCCCCTTAAATCCAATTTGCTAGCCACCCGAGTTGCTTCTGACCTGAACTATCAATGAACTTCCAAGATACATCTGCTCATTACGCTCCGATGGAAGCTGCAATCTAGGCGTTTGGTTGAGTCTTTGTGGTGTGATACCCTCTCTGACTATATGACTATAGTTGTGTACAAAAGGTGAAGTGGTGAGAGTTTTTTCAGAAT
>MKEJ01029927.1:0-11403 GCA_001753735.1 Embelia ribes
TTACAAAGAAATAAGATGAAGGGTAAACTTGAAAAAAATATATAAAATATTTTGTGCAGTTGATACTTTTATAAAGTAATAATTATATTTGAACACCCAATTCAACAATTCATGACTATTGAAATGAATCGAGCTTAACGAACTGTTACCTGAGCCGAGTTTTATAGACTCAGGCTTGGCTCATTTAGCTGAGTGAGCCCAAGCAGAGCCCAAACTAAACCTTAACGAGCCCGAAGTGAGCCTAAGCAACCCTACTAAACAAACGAGCCAAACCTAAACACCCCAAGGCTAGGTTCGGCTCGGCTTATTTGCATCCCTACAACGAGGAAGTTAACTTACGAAATTGTTATGGTAATTTAAGAGAAAGTAAAAAAATGAGTAACTTTTGTTGCAAATGACATAACATCTATACGTAGTTGCGTCTGCAAGTGAACCAATAGAACCGAAGTCAGAACAAAACCATCCAACTGCTAAAAGAAATATTTTGTTCACCAAACCCTTTGTTTGTTCCTTGAATGATTTTAGTAGTCCAGAGAATCTTCCAAGGAGGTAGCCTCAACCACCAAATATTGATTAGATTTTCATTTTCAACATTGAATACTTACTTACATCCACTAAAATGTACTGGTTAGAGGGTAAATCCCATCCTTTTTAAGATTAAGATATGTGAAAATATTCATGTGAACAAGAAGTAATGAGAAGAAGATTCCTTCTAGAACAGTGTAAATGTATAACTCAGCACGTCACATACCTTTTTCCAAACAATATCTCCAATCATTTAGGTCCACTTAGGTCTGGGTATGTTTTTTAAATCCAATTATTACATTAAAAATGTAATTTGTGGTAGAGAGAAACAAATCTTGGTTTAAACTAAAACCAATTCAGCAGCTCACCCTACAGTCCTCTTATTCAATGAACTTCCAAATCTCTCCAAAGTCGAAAGTTATCTGTAGCTCAAGCAGATATAGCTGGGCTGCCTCTACTCTATGGGCCAGTCGGAGTTAAACAGACAGGTTGAAAACCGAACATAACCTAGTTTCTGGAATCGACAACATAAAAATGGTTAGGGCCCATTCCGCTTATCATAACCATAAGTTATCAATTTGCTTTTACACCAATAAAAAATTGAACTGCATATACCCGTACCTACAAGTTGATTTTGATAGAAATCTTTACCAAATGTTAAAGCTTCATTTTCTCAGTTTGTCATTGTTATATTTTTGGGCAAAGGGGCTTTGACATAGGCAGACTTGCAAGCTTTCTGGGTGTACTTACAGGTCACACTTTCACTGAAAAGTGATTCCTATTTGTTTACAACACTCTCACTTTTAAGAAAAACAAAATGATTAGACAGTCACCAATCGAAACCAAAATATAGGTGCAAAATTTGCTCATCTAGGAAAGACATTTCTTGATGATGGTCTGCATAGGATGCAAAAACAAAAATCCTTGTGCTAGCTACAGACAAGAATTCAAGGAGCAGAGCAACTTTCTCCTAAGACACAGTTTGTATGCAGGGAACTGAAACTTCGGACGGCAAATTTAGCAATGCGATCAAAAGCATAAAACCCAAACTCTAGAATTAAAGCAAAAAAAAAAAAAAAAAAATTGTAATAGAGAAGTGAGAGATACTTACAGCTTCTCCCGCCAATAAATGACCCATTGCTACTGGAATCAATGATCTGATACGCACCAGCAATGATGTCCATAATCAAGGTGGCTAACTGGGACATGACAACAATAGGATCGACCCCTGAGTCCATCAACTCTCTTGCTCTTTTCACCGTTTCTGCAGTTTCTGAAGACATAGCCAACTCCAAAAGTTCAAGCAATTTTTCATCAGATACCACACCAACCTGCAGTCATGGAACAAATGTGAACTTACCATATCGAAGTGTCAGCGAGGTACTCTATGCTGGTAATCACAATGTATTATTTCACAAAACATGTCACAAAAGTACAATCAAGAAGGTTAAAATGGCATGTAGCTAGGATCTATTCCTTCCGGATCCAAATTACTAAATACTTTCGAGAAGAAACACATAGGGACAAGAAATAAATATGATATTCAAGAGCAAGTAACATCACTGAGGAGTCGTGAGCAAGCTTCTACCTTTTATAACTAGTTAATAACACTATCAAGCTTAATGTTGTAAAACTAAACCAAGTCAGAAAATGTTATCAAGAAGATACGAACAAACATTCAACCACAAATCCTTACACTGATTGAAGAACATCATAACAAGACCTGAAAAGGAAGCAAAGGTAGAGGAAACTTACAAGCTCATTCACAAGAGAGGTAGTAATTCTTTTTCCTAGTAAACTCAGCTGGTCTAACATAGTTTCAGCATCACGAAGTGAACCATCTGCATTCAATGCAATCAAATCCAATGCTTCCGAATTGGCATCTAAATTCTCATCAGCCGCTATCTTTCTTAATCGAGCCACAATATCACTGTCCTTGATCTTGTTGAAAATATACTTCTGGCACCGGGATAATACAGTACGAGGCACATTCTCAAGATCGGTCGATATAAATATGAATACAACCCTCGGAGGTGGCTCCTCCAGAAACTTAAGAAATGCCAGCCAGGTTTTAGAAGGCAACAAATGACATTCGTCGACCACGAAAAATTTGAATCTTGGTAACACTGGTGAAGACCCAACTGGCAGGTTTCTCAAAATGTTCTTAACTCTTTCAATCCCTTTCTTACTAGTACTGTCAACCTCTTTGAGGTCATTGCTTTTACCAGACATGAAATTGGCACATTCCCTACAGACCCCACACGGTTTACTTTCTTCGGTGGCAAGACAATTTAAGGCCGCCGCAAATATCCTAGCTGTAGAACTTTTCCCAGTTCCACGTGGACCTTGGAAGAGATAAAGAGGAGCAATTCTAACCCTAGAGATAGCATTCTTAAGGGATTGGACTACAATATTTTGCCCAATAATCTCGTCAAAGAATAATGGCCTGTATTTTTGGCTCAAACTCTTTACATTATCGGGTGTACTTCCTCCTTCTTCTTCTTCTTCTTCCCCAGTCATAGATACTAATTCCAAACCTTCTCGACTCCGACAACTAGTTGACCACCTCCTCCCATCTAACCGGCTCACTGCTTCCAAGTTCAGCTCGCCAAAATTAGTTGAGAGTTCATCATCACTGCGCCCAGATGACCCTCCTTGGCCATCACCACTGTTAGTCAACAATGGTAAAACACCCCGAGCAATCTTAGAAGCAAGCATTCTATTCTTCGAAGCAGATTGTCTACAATATCCATCGTAGCTACCGGACAGAATGCTACCGTCTTTCCTCCTGAGAGTATCCGAGAAAGAAGGGGAATAGCAACTCCCGCACGCCCCTCTATGCTTAGGTGTTGTCCTCTTTGACCAGTAACAAGGGATCCCGCACCCTTGCCGACCCGGCAAATCCAACGGATCATCCACCTCATCATCCGCATCGTTGAAAGACACTGTTGTATCGTCCCAAGACCCAACAGTGCTACGATTCCTATACACATACCTATTGTAAGAACTCGTAGACAACGCTGGGGTACTATTATACGTATGCGACGAGTCATCCTTTCCGCTATTCCTCAAAAACTTTGCCGACCTAAGCCTAGAGAGCAAAGGCGACCCTGCCGAATATCGGCGTACCTTACTAGAATTACTACAATACCCTCCTGTATCATCGGATTGTTCGATCAAGCTAGCCGAGTCATCCGTTCCTAAACCCGCCAAAGCATTCTTAGAACTCTTACTTGGCCCAATTTGTTGTCTCAATGCATTAGCTAATTGCTTGCTACTATTCTTCCTAGTTTTCTTTTTTATCACGTTTCGCCTAATCGATTGGCTAGGGTTTTCCCCTTTACATTTAAAAATCATATTCGCATACCTCTCGGGTATCGAATCACTCTTTGAGCCTTCATCTCCTCCACCGTCTCTCGCATCGCTCTCCTCCGACCCTGATTTTGCTGTGTTTTCACTTCTCTCTCCTCTCCAATTATGCAAAAACACCTTCTTATTCCCATTTTCCGGAATAGTTTTTCCGCTGCTGCCGCCGAAGTGGCGGGGGTAGTGGCCGACCGCATTGGATCTGGCGGAGGAGGAGAGAGGGGAGTGACGCCAGGAGGAGGTGGTGCCGGGGTCGCGAAGAACCCTAGCTGCCTTTCGGATTTGAGTCAGCTCCTTCTTCAGGTGGAGGTTGCTAGGGTTTACTCCGCCGCCACCGCCGCCGTGCATACCTGACATTACTGCAATTCAATCACAACAAATGAATACACACACACACACACACCCAAAAAAAAAAAAAAAGTATATGTGTATATATGTATGTATGTATGTGTGTATGTATAGAGTAGATGACCAGATGCGAAGTGGGGAGTGCGGAGGAGAGGTGCATAACAGATCTAGAGAGAGAGAGAAAGAGAAATGTAATTGTGGTCACATTAGTGCAATTCAATTACAACAAGTGTAAGCATACACATATATGTATATATGTATATGTGTGTGTGTGCATATATATGTATAGAGAGAGAGGGTATAATAATGTAATTGTGATCACATGGTTTAGGGTTTATTTAAATCTGGTTGGTGGAGTGATGAGTGAGGAAGGAAGGAAGGAATTGAGAAAAAAAATGGGGAAAGGGAAAGAGAAAATCAAAACTTGCCTCCAATCCCGCCGAGACAGAGTCCTGACAAAGTTTTTCGGTTAATTACATGGACGGTCCTCGTAGTGTCGTTTTGGTTCTAATGGTTTCAATTAGAATTTTATTTGTCACTGGTTTTGAAAAAAGGTTTATATTTCGTCCCCAAATTTGTGGCTCCTTTTGAGAGTGATTTTTTGTTGTAACTTCTAAGTTCGAAGATCTTTTATTTATTTTATTTTTTTCTTTAAAGTCAGTATGTATCTGGCTGATTAACTTTTATGCTTGATTTATTTGCTATTTTAACTTGGAAATGTTACAAGATTTAAGTCGTATCCATAAAAAAAAAAAATAGTTTTTTTCTTAAGAGTTACAACCAAATAAACGACACGTGTGATGATGCAATTACTAATAACAAAATTATGTTGCGGCATGTCATCTAATTTTTCCATTGTGATAGGATAGCATCCGGGCTTGGATAATGATAATGTGTTATACCCAAACAAATTCCGTATCGTTTCTGAAAAATAATTCATATATCCACTATGCAAATGGCTATATGCTAGATCTTATTTATTGATCATATTTTTAAGAAAAAATAGTAGATAAAATTTAATATCATAGGAATACATTATTTTCCATACATATGTCATTACTCATTTCTTTAATTTTATTACCAGAACCGTGGTCATTTTGGGAGGGATATCAAATAAAGAGACCACACATGGATTAATTAATATAATTTTCATAATTTAGGATGTGTTTCATCCATGCAGGATCTTGTCTATCAGTTTCTCATTACTGTCGCAACTGAAAGTTTAGGGACCAAATAAACCATTCTTAAAACTATTGTGACCATGATTGAAATTGACCGGCAGTTTTATAACACACTCAACACAACACGCCGCAGAGATTCTCTCTCTCTCTTTCTCTGTCTCTCTGTCTCTCTCTCTTTACCGCCGGTTGAATCTTGGGACAGTCAGAACCGAGGATTTACATTCCGCTTTTGGCTTTTGGCTTTCCATTCTTTATACTTGCTTTCCATAACTTACATTTTTGGCTTTCCATTCTTTATAATTGCCTTTCGTAACTTACATTTTTTCCATAACGTTTTATTGCAGTTGGTACCGAGTACTCTTGTCGAATTTTGAATTTTTATTAATTTGTCCAATTTCACTAAAAATACTATTATTATTATTCTTTAATGTTTGCCCAAGTAGATTTTTTCTCAGTAGTTCAGAAGAAGAATAAGAGTGGCAATTATAGTAAAATCACTTAAATATAGCAATATTTAGGATTAAAAATTGGCCATTGTTTAAATATTTGAACTTTTTTGGTTAGTCTCTGCATTAAATACATTCACGATTATTTATCTTCTTATAACATAAACTTAATTACTATTTAGGCCGTGCATTACTCCTGTCCTAAAAATTTTTTGTTGGATTTTTTTCACCTTGTATGGGAGAGTTAAATATTAAAAAGCTCATGCACTATCCATTAAAAAACACATAGAAAGGAGAGTAATTTAATATAAGAAATCTATTACACCATTTAATTTCTGATGTTGGATATCTTTTAACACTTCCCTCATTTGTATATAGATCAAATCTGAGATCCCAACAAGTGCAGATAAGCAAATAGAGTCAAATCTATAAATAATTTTTATATAAGTCTAATTTAGCTCTGATAATCATAACAACCATATGAGTTCAACTCATCCTTAAAAATCGGCTTACTAGAAGAGGGTGTCACCTAATCATACGCAAGAGTATAATCTTATAAGTAGGCGATGTGTGAAAAATTAACACTTCCCCTCATTTGTGAGCGAACTAAATATCTTAAAGTCCAACAAATGTGCATAAATGATATAAGTAAAATATATATATATATATTTATTTAGTGATTAAACATGCAGTGGTATGAATTAAGATAGCGGATAAGCGCTGCTCGATAATAATTCGTTAAGTGACTCAATTTGAGGCTTAATAGCTCTAGAATTAGGATAGCATATATATAATATGTTAGGGTGGAAAAAAAAAAATAATTAGTCTAATTTCAAATATATATATATATATTAATTTACAGGTATACGGACACACAACAATGTGGAGAATCTCATTTCTCTCACATCCATGTATAAGTGAGATTAACTCGACATAAGTTTTAACCAATATTTTAAAACATTGGTTTTAACTGTTACTAAAATAACTGACTCGAGAGCCACTTTGATCTCTAGATACTAAAAGAGAGTAAGAGTTTGGTAGTTTAAACTTGTAGAGAAGTTAATAAAACTGGCGATCCAAATCTGAACGATACCAAGAGTGTCTTGGCCACCCAAAAAGCATGCAATAATATAGCTCCGCGTGTCACCATGGATGTGCAATTTTCTTTTGTTTTATGAGTGTGAGAACAACACAGCCCACGAGCCTAACGTGTCAATAATAATGTTTGAGAGAAGAGATCTAAAAGCTAAATAATAGAAATATATACTCTTCTGAATACGTTTTCCATACAAAAACTCTTTTTCTCCCCTACAAAAATTTTCTATTTCCAAAATTCGTTTCAAAAATTCATTTTCGAAATTTTCATTTGGAATAGAAAACTCACAAAAATAAAAAAAATAATATTTAATTACCTTTCTATAATACTAATATGATCTATAACAATACTCAGAGTAGTTTATTTGAAAATATATAAGCATCTATATAATTTCAAATATTATCTACAAATGTTACCCAAATTAAAATCATGTATTTTTATTTGATTATTATAATAATGTTGCTCTCTTACCCTAAATTATACAGTTGCGAAAGAGTGAGAGAAAATAAAACATTATTTTCAATCATATTTATGCCCTAAACATGTCATATGAGGTAGTTATTCCGTTCATAAGTAATTAGATTGTTTGACCGATTACATAATTTTATTCCAAAAAAAGGGTAAATTTTTCATCTGAAATGAGATATAAATGACACATCTATCATTATAGATTTTGTCATGCTCAAAAATGGTAGTAGTGACAATTATATACTAACTTTTTTGATAATTGCATTGTACCAAAATAAAAAAATTTCAATTAATTTTGGATATATAAATAAAAAAAATTGTGATCAATGTCATGACAAATTGTTTAATAAATTTTTTGATCTTTAAATCCCATGATCAAAGGATCCATCAATGGTCATCATCATTCTCATAAATGTTACCCATTATGTATATATATCATCTGCAAGCTCTGTATTGAAAGTTAATGTAGTAGTAATTGATTTCTCATTGGGGTAGAAGTATAGTTAGGAAGGAAATAAAACGGGAAAATGGGAGTGAAAGTTACTCGATAAAAATATAAGATATATAGAAAAACGGAAATACAATTGTAAATTTTTTTGAATACGGTTATAAAACATATAACGTATAGAATTCTCAAATCCAATATTGAAAGTTGTTCTTCAAACTTGAGTACACATGCTATATTTGAACTTCTATACTTATATTTGATACTTTAATCACATTGTTATAATTTATTTAATAATATCATTTATTAATTTAATAATACTTAATTTAAATCTCTAAAGATATAGTATTATCTTCTAAAAAAATGTTCCGTATTATTATAATATATTTAAATCCATCATTTTTTAATTTATAATCATCAATCTCTAAAAATATATTATTATCTATTAGTAAAAAAATTGTAAATTAATATTAATTAAATTATAATTTTAGGCATGATGACTTTTGCTATAAAAGTATAAGGTAAACGACAATCATAGAATTAAAAGTATATGAAACATTTTAAATAGTTCGTACTTTCAAAATAGTAGTAAAATGCCACTAATAATTTAATAGAATATACGTGAAAAAAACTTTTGTTTTAGTATAAAAGTACTAAAAAGGCTATCTTTCACTATGTCTTTATTAATTTTTATTTAATTTTATATTAATATGTACTCGTCAAGTTTTTTATACGTTTCTAAGTTTTTTTTTATTTTCTAGTATTATACGTAATGCTTCATAATTTTTACTTATTTCCTATGGGGATCATTCACGTTTCCATCTATTTTCCTTTAAAATTTATTGATGTTTATTTTCCTTACCGAAAAACGTTTTCAAAAAAATGCACTTTCCCCAATTATTATTTCACTTTCGCCATTGAATTAATATGTTACGAAAAAAAAAAGATACATAGCATTTAATTTCTCCCCAATTATGGTGTACAATGTTTATTTATTTTTTTAATTTTTATACCAATGAGCTTGTGTAGATCACAAATTTTTTACTAGGAAAACCAAGAAATTAAAAGGGTTAAAAGAATACAGTTCCAAAACATTATCGGGTTACGATATGAAATTGGTCCCCAAAAGAGAAAAGGAAAAGATGAAAAACGAAAGAGGAAATAGAAAACTAAAAAAGATTTCACATAAGATGTCTACCCTTTTTCTTTTTCTTTTTTTTTTCTCTCTATGAAAAGTATTCCTCCTTGAGAATGTATATTGCCTATCAATCTAAAGAATGTAAATATTTATTTATTAATTAATGTTAATTAGCTAGAAAAGGTACATTCATGGAGCTAGGATCGTAATTATCAAATTTAAGTGGGTGGCTGGAACTTTCTGGGAAAAAAAATTTATACTGAAAATTTAATTTTAAAATTACAAATAAAAAAATTATACTAAAATTTTTGACAATAATAAATTATGGAAAGATATAGCCCCCCAAGCAAACAAGTAGCTATGTCTTGCATTATTTCTATTTCCCTTTCTTGGTTCTCAATTTGAAAAGAAGAATTGAAACACGAAATCCTGAAAAATATCTAAACATGAGCAAATTAGAAAGTAGATTGATTTGGGTTTTTGGGCTTTACTATTATGGTACATATTTACATGAATATGGCCTTTTTCAAACAGTCTAAAGGCCAAGGAGTTAATACTATAATAACTAGTAGCTTGCAGTAACAAATTTGATTTGAATCTAAGTCACAAAATCTCTCCGGACACGATACGCCAACATTTTCAATTTTTGCCCTTGCTTTCACTTTCATTCCTATTGTCACCATTTTTTAAAATCACAGACATGACGCTCTCACGATTCAGTTGTTGCTCCCATTTCGTGACCGAGTGAAAACAAAATTGAGGTTGTTTTGCTGCCACAATATGTATACTTCTTTATTCTTTTTATTTTTTTAGCAAATCGGATGTCTCGAGCACTTAAAGAAGTATACTTATTTATGTTTTGAGATGCAAAATATATATTTCCATAGTAACTATTAGAACATCACATGTGTTACACGTGGTCGTTGCCACCCGAAAGGTCTCCTATTCCTAATTTAGAAACTAATGGAAGAAAGACAAACGACAATTTAGGACACGTATTTAGCTAATATTAATGATAAAATATATACATATATATATATATATATTATTATTATTATTTTATTTGGGAACAAGTCGTTACTTTTAATCATATTACATGTAGTTTTTCTCGAATTACCGATGCTTGGCCTGCAATACGAAGCTGATTGCAAATTGACCCCATGAAATTTGTATAATTACATGCTCATCAAATATTAAAGTTGAATAAGGACTTCATGGCATCACAAATCCTATTTTTCAAGAAAAATTAATTAACAAAATACTTTCTATATTAAAGCTAATCCAAATTATTTGTTAACATTTGCATTAATTTTAGAACGGACAAATATTTTATACATACATCCATTCATCATTAAGACCCCCAACCAAGCCAGTTCAAAAATACTAGTATTCAATAAGTAGTGTGGTCACACAATTAATCCAAACTCGAAAACCTTTTTCTTCCCATTAAAAACAATTTGTGTTTCAATCAATTACGATTGTGTTTCAAAACACGGACCACCTCCAAAGCATTCTTACACAGCTCTTGGACGACACGGTTCTTCTCCGCCAGGTCCTTTGCTGCATGGGCAGACAGCTCATTCAGGCTGCCGTCACAGGTGACGACATCTGCGACGGCAGCTTTGACCCACGTGTTAACATTCTTGATATTTTTTGAAACAAGTGCGTCCACGGACTCCTCTATCTGGTCGACCGCATCCACATATGACGTCGCGCAGGTGCTCAGGCCGTCCTCCAGCTCGGGCTCCTCGATGGACCCCTGAATGAGCAGAGACTTGACGTGAGCTGATGTGTCAGCTGCAGTATTGGCAGCGGTCTTCAAAGCAAGGAAGGCAAGGCCTTGGAGGTCGGCGTTTTTGGCGGTGGGCTTGGCATTGAATACCGAGAAACAAAGGGGTTTGTTGGTCGAGTTTTCACAGGCTTTCGGGATGAGGTTTACGGGGCTGATGGGGGCAGTGGCGGGCTTCTCGAGCTTGGCCGCGGTTAGGGTAAGGGTAGTTAGGAGGAGAACAAGGATTGAGAAGAACTTCATTGCCGAAATTTTATTTTTTGTTTTGTTTTCTTGTCCTGTTTTTTGATGAGAATGTTTTTAATGATCTTATAAAATCTTAGCAAATAGAGCTAATGGTCTGTGTTAATTTAGGCGCCTTTTTTTTATCTGATTGTAATTATATTTGGTTAAGGAATTAGGATGGTTAGGAGGGAAATGCGGTAGGCCAATGGCTAATTTTACATATTTTGAGCCCAAAATTTGAGAGAAAATATTACGTAGATTTGGAACATCATGAGATCATCGACAAATATAGTTAGTAAAATACTCCCAACTATTGCTATATAATACCCAAGCGATGTACAATGAAAAACTTATGTTTTCTTTAATATATATATAT
>MKEJ01029931.1:0-18713 GCA_001753735.1 Embelia ribes
CATTAGAAGTGATTGGGGTTTGGGTAAATTAGTAGTGATTTAGTTTAATCTTTAATATTATTGATTATTTCCCAAATCAATCTCTTAATTCAAAATCTGTTTTAATTTGCGAATACAACAAATAAGTGCTCTTGATTTATTTTTGCATATTTTTCATCTAAATTTGATGTTGTCATTGAGTTTGGATAAAAGCTTTTAAGATCACCAAAGTGGATTTAATAAGTATTAGAAAAAAAACTTCTGCTTAAATCCTATTTTACCATATTATTACAAACTTTATTTGTTTATTTCACTTCAGTCGCTAGATTTAACACATATTTCAAATCAACTACAAATTTCCAAATTGTTACACTTTCAACCAAAAATCCAAAAATACACAATTCAATCCCATTAAGTTTTAGCAAATTGTCAACCCCCTTGCGATCCTCGTTGATTTGATAAATATCGAGAAAGTAATTCCGATAGAGTTACAACAACCCTGCATGCGCTTGCGCAAAGTTCAATCTGGTACCCATATATAATCCAACAAGCCATCATCCCTAACAATATATCGATAACAGAGAAAACGGTTGATTCAGATCAAATTATCATCCTTAACAAGTACTACCAATCAACTACGTTGGTTCGCTAAATTCTTTGTTTTTGTTACATTTTAGCTATGAGGAATACAAATTGAGAACTTTATATGGAAGAAAATTACAAGATGTACGGAGTGATGACAATTTGGATAATTTTCTTTAATCATGAAAAATGAGAAAAGTAAGATGCTAAAGAATTCCACATTTGTCAACAAGAAAATATGAATTGATAAAAGAGAGGGGCGGTTTGGGGAATAACTAGTTTAGGAGGAGTGAAGAGAATGAAGAGGATAAATAGGTCATTAATATTATTTAGTTAATTTTTAATTAACAAACTTATAAGAAAATGGCATTTTGGTTGTTTTTCCATCAAAGGGGGAGAGGGGAGGGGGTGGTTTTAAATCGAAACACATAGTAGATACAAGGGGTAAAGCAAAATGGAATGGTAGATGATGGCGGAAAACTAAAATTTACCTTAAATTTATTGAGTTTATTTTACTACATAATTAGTCGCAGTAATGTCAAATTTGTAAGAGGAAAGGTAATGTGTATAAAATTATGTATCACATGCATAATATTTATAGCAAAAACTTTATAATTTTTGAGTAGCATTTTTGCAATGATGGGCAATTTTTATGGGTGTTTGTTTCATTTCTAAATGGATGAGTAACAAGTAATAAATTAATAGTACTTAAAAAAAAAACATACGTAGTGCTAGATAAATATCTATATTGTACATTGTAAAAGTAAAGATAGAAATCAAACCCCCGTATAAAAGTTGGTTGGATGGCTCATTTTAGGTAATATATAAACTTAAATATGAGCCAATTTCAATCAAATACGAATATATGATAAGTTTGGTTTTGGCAGTTTTACGGGGATAATAAAAATATCTTATAAATTATAATATTTTTTAAGGTTGAGTTTTACTTTTAGTTCCTAAATTTTAATATATGTTCCATTTTTGTTGTTATACTTTAACACTGTGCAGTTTTAGTTTCCTACCAAACAACTAACAATTGATTCAGTTATATGTAGAAACTAATTGCAATTGTTTCAAATATAATAAAATACCCGTCAAAAAACTCAAAATTTGAAAATTACATTATTACCTTCGTTATTTTAAAAGGACTTGTGAGTTCTTTACGTTTTAGCAATAAATCAACAACTCCCAATTCATTGCAATTCATGGCATATATTGTGAGTGTGAGTATGTGTCTGTTGAGTTAGAGTATATGTCCTAGCATGACATTTCAAGCAATTATTTTATCTTGATATTTTTATAGTCCATTCTTTAGTTAATTGATTCCAATTCATTTGTTTGTGGATGTTTTGCACATATATATTCAAGCACCATCCGATGCTAAAAAATTTCGTAGAGAGCAGTTGAAAGAGCAAGAGTCATACGGAAAACGCGTAACAGGGCTTGGTTGTACATATAAGGTTGGATAAAGACAAGTCTTTTGAGTGTCTTGTTCAATGTGAACTTATAATACATCCTAGATACATAGCCTTGTAACACATGTTGCATATAGGATTTCATAGTTGTAATTATGTAGGTTACATTAATAAATTATAGTTTGTTCATTGTCTTCGGGCAATGTGGACATGTGTATCAAGTTAGTTTATTACTTTTTGGACATGTCAAGGGGATAATTATAGTCTGTATTGAGTTTATTGAACAATAAATTTTTGTATTCTGCAAATTGATATGGAATTGTATAGTGCAATATATTATATTGGGTTCAGTTGACAAATTCAGTTGACTCACTCCACATCAATTGACTGATCCCAATAGTATCATAATCGAATTGGAAAAAAAAAAAATTTAAATTATTTTATTCCTGACCCTTGGAGCTAGAGCCAATTGGAGCCGTGACAAATTCCATATTCACGGATCATTATAGCACTTTTCAATACGACTCGATAGTTTTGAGAAAGAGAGAATGCAATAGAAAGAATCATGTTTGACTTAATATGAATTAAAAATCAAAATTTTAATTAACCACAAGTTAGTTAAGATGATAGCTTACGTTCCAACTGTAAATAACTGCATGGAGTAATTGACTATATTAAACTTACGCTTATATTTTCCAATATTTCTCTTTGGATTTGATGTTTGACCTAATAACAACAAATATATTTCTCAGTGAATATACCATTGAATTCGTAGATTTGTACTAAAGGGAATGAACACTTATGGTTTATCATATTATTGCATTATAGTGACATAGACTACTTAGTGTAATATTAGTTTTGGGCCACGAGACATTACTTTGACAACTACACAAATATTAGTCAATCACATGAGTTAATAAAATTCATCGTGGTAAAAGCTTGTGATATTTGGTTCTTTTAAGATTGTTACTTAGGGTTACGAAATGTAAATATTGTGATCTTCACCTCCATACTCGTACTTCACGATAATTACAATTCTCAATTTCTACTTTTTTATTTTTCAACCAACAACTACAAAATCTACAAATTAATTCACATCACATATTGCCGCCAATTTAGATTATGAGTGCAATTTCTATTTCACACCAGCGTTTAGATAGCCTAACTTTTACAAGTCACCATATGCTTCATTTATTCTCCCCAAGTGTTGTATACTATATAGATATGAGTTAGGGCCGACCCGGAGACGAGAGTTGCTTAAAGCGAACCACAAATTGGTTGCCCCTTTATAAGAAAAAAAAAAAAAATCATATGTATAATCTTTCGACATTTATTCCTACACACCTAATGATTTAAAATTTTTTCAAACACCACCGTTCGTAAAATCATATGGTGTTGTCTTCACACGTGTCATGTATTTTAGGCCAAATAAGTATGAAAGTCTTTATACGACAATGTTGTAGAAATTACATTAATTTGTAACAGCAAAACACTAAAATAGTAAAATTCTATACCACATATACACAATTCAAGTTTCACGGAAAAAATAAAAGAAATTGGATCTTAAATCAGAGAGTTCATCATAGTTTCACAAGCTAAATTATTAATTTACCATTAAGGAATAAAGAATTATTGACCTTTAAAGTTGGAGACAAACAGGGGAGACCAGGCCTATTTGTATTCCATAATTGAACAGAGCTCATGCAGTTCATCTTCTCTTTTTTTATCATCACTCAATTATTTTCTTATCAACGACACATTTTTTATTTAAGAGGATAAATTCTTTCAGCATGGGTTCAATATTTCGCTTCTATACTTTGCTAATTCATCATTCAACGCTAAAATTACTGGAATAAAAAAAATGAATTAAAATTCAGATCATTAGAACAATTTCAAAACCACAAATAAAACCCATTACCTTAAAACTCATAAGAAATTCAAGTACATTTTTGTTAATTTATTAAACCATACAAGTGCATTTGTATTTTTGTTAATTTACAAAACTCCCATCTCATCTTTGCACATTTACAAAATTTCTCAATTCAGAACAAGATCAAAGATACATATATTTGTCATCTCATCTTTACAAAATTTAAAAAAAAACCCCAATTCAGAACAAGATCAGAGATACATATATTTGCACAAAAATCCCATCTCATCTTTGCAAAATTACAAAAAATCCCCAATTCAAAACAAGATCAGAGATGCATAATTATACACAAGCATCTAAAAGATACTATTTCTTCAGTTCAAAATAAGAACAAAGCTAAATATAACAACACAGATGAACTTTTTGTGAATTTACAAAAAACCAATTCAGTTTGTGACTTCACAAAAATCCCAATTCAAACCAAGATCAACCATATACTTCTAATGCAATGACATTTTTATATAAATTTGCAAAGACCCATTGTAAGGAAATATAATAGACACATACATAATCACATACAGGCAAATTTGTGAACCTAACAAAGCCCAAATTTGGTATTGTTACAAAAATATGTAAATCCAAAGACGCATTTAAGTAAATTTAGCAACAAAAAATACAGTTTAGAACAAGATTTAACATATATACACCATATAAGTATTTCATCAAACTCAATGATAGCCATAGAAAATGTAGATAAAAAACACAAAATTGAGGTATCTGAACATCAAATCCGGTAGTACTAATCCCCCAGTATTGGTGAATTTAACAAAAAATTACCAATTCACACAACAAGATCAAAGATATACATGTATATATACAGAGTCACTAGATCAAATACATAGTACCCATAAAAAATGAAGACTAAAAACAAAGACTAAGGTATCAAGATCGAATCGGGCGAAACCATTTCGGCCACGGTGGCCGACACCACCGCCGCTGCTTTCACCGGTGGAATTATGAAGAAACTCTCATCTCCTGCTTCTGCTCGTCAATCGGAGAATCTAGCACCAAGTGCACATCCTCATGTTCTCCGCCCTACTTACATGGTATTTATTAAGGGTATTTTCGTAATTAGACATTAAAATTAAGTTACCTCTACATTCGGCCCAGGTAAGATAATTGCTTGGCCCGCCTTACTCTTTGGTCGGCTCTGTCTATGTGTCATGTGTTTATAATATTGTTTGTGTATTAATTTCTACACTACAATCGAACATAAATTTTACCCTTGGATATTGAAGAATGAAATAATGATAGGAAAAAAAAAAAAAAACTCGGATGGTTCCTAAAGATTCAATCGAAATTCTATTTGCGCCCATAGTTTCAATTGATGCACTAGTAAATAAATAAATAAATAAATATTTTGTAAAATTGAAGGTTTTGTCGCTCAAATTTTAAGAAAATTTACGTACGTGCTCCCTTCATTGCCTTTTGTCCCTAATATTAAAATCTGAATGTGCTCAAATTTGAATAAAATACGACATAAATAGCCTACAAAGACTAGCTTATCCATGACTGGGATTAATAATAGTACATGTTCAAAATTTGGCACTAAACACCATCATAAATTATAATAGGATTCGGTTTGGACCATTTTTGCATAATGTATGAAATCGAACCGTTACAAATCGACTGCATTTGTTTGGAACCGAAACCAAATCGTTAAAGATCAATTTTGGTTCCGGTTTTTTTCTTTATTGGTTCGTTCCAGTTTCAATTAGATTCTCGGTTATACGGATCCGGTTCAAATCTAACATATTTTCATTGTAATCTATTTTTTTAACAAGTAATATACTCAATATTTTGAAATGATATGAATAAAAATAATATTAAAATTTTATGTACTGAATTAAAACATACGTATTTCTCCTGAATAATTAGGAATGCTATGGACACATGTTAGTAGTCTAACTCATAATTATCTTAAAATTGTAATATTACGAACCGTTCCTCAGTTTGGTTATAAATTAGATCAGTTCATGATTCGGTTCCGGTTCCAAACTGTATAAATCTAGAATCGGACTGATAGACATCGGTTCTTTTGAATTTGGAACAAGAATCGGAACTGAGTCCAAATGGAACAATCAAATGCATCCGGTTCCATTCGGTTCTCGATTCTTTCCCCCCTTTTGTGCACCCTAAACTATGGTGACATAAAAGAGTTTCAGTTGAAACCGTGGGTCCATTTATGTAATTATCTCCTCTCCATCGGCGGAGAACACAAACGAGTGTCTCTTCAATTCTCAAAAAATACATATTTTCCAAAAACAAAAAATGGCCCAAAATTGGTATCCACCCTTGGAAAATGGCAACAGTTTTTCCCCACTGTAGGTACTACCTCTATCGTTCAAAACCCACAGCCAAACTCAGAGCCACAACCGGTATGGCCGGCGCCGGCGTGAAGGTGGTGGTGCCGGCAGTGATAGTGGGCGGAGGAAGAGTTGGAAAGGCGTTGCAGGACATGGGTGGGGGTGGTGACGTGTTGGTGAGGAGAGGGGAGGCCGTGCCGGGGGATTTAGGTGGGCCCATCTTGGTGTGTACTCGGAATGATGACCTGGACGCTGTTCTTCAGGCTACGCCGCTGTCTCGGAGGACCGGTGCTATTTCTGTTTCCGTTTTCATTGTTTTTCGAATTGACTGTGTGTTAGGCCACTCTCAACAGTTTGTTACAAAATTATTTCTGTTTCCATATTGCATTCCTTATAGAAACTAGTCAGTTTGTGTAGGGCAGTTACAACAGTGCCCTACATGGCTCCCTAAGAGCATTCACGCTAGTATTCCTAGTTTTATAGATTTCGTGAAAAAAAAAAAAATGTTTTTTAAAGAAAAGAAATTATGAATAGTAAATTTTCCCATTGAAAAATTTACTGTCACATTTCTCATTCCAGATTTCTCTAATGAGAGAAACTCTCTCTTTAGAAAGTTTGCTGTGAATGCTCTAAAATTGGGGATAAAAATCAAGTAAACCCTACTGTCAGATTCCAAATATTATCCTGTCAGTATATCCAATCTCAAAAATTGGGGTTTGTTAAAATACTTCCCGTGACTAAGGGACTATTAATAAAGGTGACATGCAGTAAGAAAAGCATCATCCTAATAGAATAGGGGAACAAACACGCCACATAGTAGGGCGAGCCCTGTCTCAACGATGTTGCAATGTCTCCGTTTCACCACACCATTTTGATGACGTATTTGTGGGCATGTAAGTCGACGATTATGAATAAGTCTTCAGAATTCGAAATTGGCCTCCCTAACCACTTTGCAGCAAAATTGTTTTCCTATTATTGCTTATCTTCCGTTTTATTTCAAGTTTTAAGAGGTCTGGCATGGGCATTTTCCATATCCAGTCTGAAAATAGAGTTTGAGGTATTGAATTGAAATGGATGGGAAACTATTGTGGTCTTTTTGGCTGTCTATCGAACAAATCATTCGAAGTACACAATTCTATATGAATTGCATTATGTCATGGGATTCAAGTTATGCAATTGGTGATATTTTCTAACTATTCAATGATTACTTATGTTTAGAAGAAAATTTTCGGATATTTGATTATCAGAGGCAAACAATTCTTATTGTATGCCTAAGGTTTCTCTTAAAATCACTTTAGAAATTTAGAAACTCAGGTATAAAATTGTCATAAATTCTATCCAAGTGTCATCTTTGTTTAACGGACACCTTATTTTGATCATGTTTCTTGATTTGAATTTGCCTAAATATGATTCTGATCAGTAGGATGTGAGAACTTAATTGTGCTGCATTACTATTGTATTGTATAGCTAATTCTCTTGGTCTACTGGGCAGATATTGTATTAAGCAATGAGATTATTTTATCTATATTAGAGAGCATACGTTTTTGTTTTTTTTGGGAGTAAGTTTGATGGTTATGTGTTGGAAGGAGATCTTAACAATATAGCAGATTTGGTTTTCTTCCAGAACGGGATGCTGGAGCCGTGGTTCGAGAGTAAAGGCTTGGGTGATGCAGGCCAGGTTCTGGCTTACTTTGCCGTGTCGAAACTCGGTGAGCCTCCTACTGATGGGAAAACGGATACTAACCCTGAGGGACTAACTGCCGCTTATGGGAAATGGGCATCTGCAGTGGCTGCAAGAATACAAGCAGGTGGCCTTTCTTGCAAAGTAAGCACCTAATATCCAAGTGGCTATTTACATAGCACGTACATGCAATGTTAAATGGTTTTAAAAAATAATCCTGAAAATGCGCTTGTTTATGGTTATGTACTTAAAGGCGGTTTATTTTGCATGACTGTGCTGTTTGTTTCAGTTTCGTGTTCCATATTGTATAGAGGACTCATAGTCCTCTCGAACCCAATCTGAAATTTTTGAGAACAGAACCAAACAGACACAATATTGAAGACACTTACAAGATATCTTAACATTAATGGTAGACTAGAAATATGAAAGCAGAAGTTTTTAAAATTCATTTATTATTATTATTGCGTCTTCCATTGGGCTTGAAAGTATTGTGCCAATTTTGAAATGCTGACGATTGGTGTCAGGTTCTTGACAAGGAGGCTTTTCAGAAGCAGATGTTAGAGAAGCTGATTTGGATATGTGCGTTTATGTTGGTTGGAGCACGTCATCCAGGAGCCACTGTTGGTGTTGTTGAGAAAGATTTTCGTTCAGAAGTATTCCACAATTCAGTTTTCTGATTTAATTTTTGCATTTGTTACCCATCTATTATGCACATTTCTGAAAGCTGCTACTACTATCTCGGTTGCTAAATCATCATTTTCAATTCATTTATTTGTTCTTGCTCACCTTTTTCTGAAATTGGTTGTGATATTGGTTTGCAGGTATGCGGTCTCATTGTTGAACTGGCTTCTGTAGCAGCAACTGAGAAAGATTTAGCTTTTGACGATGGTTTGGAGGAGAGATTATGTGCTTACGCTCGGGCTGTAGCCCACTTCCCAACTGCAGTTAAAGAGGTACGACTTGTCCATCCTCTAAATGACTAAATTCAGTGAATTCGCTAGCATTGAGACAGAGAGCTGTATTGCATCCTTTTGCTTATTAGACTGATGCTATTTCACGGTTAGATATTCCAGGCTTTATCTATTATTTCTTTGTGTGTGTTTATTTATTTGCTAATATTGATAGTGAACTTTCTAATTGTTACCTGGTGTTCAAATGGAGAAATGGTTGGTTCTATTCACTTTCGGAGAAGGCAATCGCAGAAGGGAAACCAGATCCATGCCCCCTGCACACGGCATGGCTAAAAGAGCTAAAAGTTGTTTGATATTCACTTTATTGCATGGTTTGTACCGTCACAACATGCTTAAGAAAGTGTACTAGGAGCAGGCAATAAATATTGTTTAGAGTTGATTATCCCTGTCTGATGACAATAACAACAGCTGTTTCTCGATGATGGCAATTTGAAATTTCAAGCTATGGCATCTCAGTTCTTGTGATTTATGTACAAATATCTGGCATCCCGCTTGTCTCATGTTCAGACTGTAAAAGCATCTACTTTGTAAGATGTCCCCCCCTGACGGACCTCCTCGCAAAACACTTTGCATTTCTATTAAAAATTTTAAGTCCTTGAAAAAATGTCTCAAACAGTGTAATTATCTGGTCGGATACAAGATTTTTATAAATGATCCTCGCCTCTTCAGGTTCTTACCGTCTTGATGGATAATATTAGAGGGCACTGACCAAAGAGTACCACACTCAGCAAAGCAGCTTATGCCCAAAACCCTGCTTCTGAGTACATAAACTCACGCAGAAGTGTTGTACAATAATCAGAGAAACAGAAGCAGTCATGATTCATGAATTCCAAACTCAGGCAACAAATAAAGAAACTCGGATGAAATCACTAGCAGATAAATCCATTAACACTACCCTGTTGATTATGGAACCTATGAAAAAACAAGTTCATCATCGAAAAAAAATTCAATTACAGAAAAAAGGCGGAAATGCAGAACAAAACCCCAAACTCAAAAGTAAAATATTGATAAATGGAATACACAACACTAGCTCTGTCCCTCGAATGGGAAGCCTATTTTTCATTGCCCCCTCTGGGTGTTTATGCATTTCAATCTAAGTAATGGAACCAAAAACATTACCTCTTTAGAGAAGATAAATATAAACATCCGGGGATAGAAGAAAAATGATAACACTAGAGGGCCGACATTCATGTACAACATTCTTGTGCTTGACTGACTACAAGTACAAATCAGCCATCTTCCCCCTTTTGAGATCCCCTTGAGATGGCATTGAAAGAGAAGCAGCAAATACAACGGTATGACCCATTAACCATCTTTAATTTGTCTCAAACTAGGATGTTGCAGATCACAATATAGTGGCATCCCCACCATTTTAAATCCTCTCACATGCAACTCCTTCTTTTCACTTCTTGTTCTTTACAGATCATCCAGGTACCATGCTAGGAAATATCGGAAATTAGACGTGTAATATATATGTTAATACATGTGCAAAAGTTTTGCCTGTATTTTGGTACATAGCAATGCAAGAGAGTGATCCTCTTATAAGACCCCAAAATCCAAACATTTGCCGTCTCAAATTTCATAATCTAAGTCAGAACTGTTCTGCTCTACCGATTTCTTAACCAACCGTCCTAGTTCATCATAAACATCTAAATTCTCACAAGGAGAGGGAAAGATTCTTCCAATTACACGGCCTTGAACGTAGGAACACTGGAAGATATGCTTCTTCTTGTATGTTATTCCCACTGACACATCTTGAAAAGTCACATTCCTCACAGGAATCTCTTTGCTACCATATATTCGAACAGGAATACGTACTCCTTGACCGCGAATTCCTATAAAGGTTATATTCTTGATGATGGGGAGTGCTTTGGGATCATATCCCTCGTCAGGGTGCTCATTGTAGTCTGTTTTTATCACAACTCCGACCCGAACATTGTCTAACGTGAGGTTTTTGTAGGTTATATTGCTAACATACCCACCCCTTCCAGCGCTGGTCTTGATACGGATAGCTCTTTTTGAGTTCCAGATAAGGAGGTTTTCTATATTTATATTAGAGACACCACCAGACATTTCACTGCCGATCGATACTCCAGCGCTATTAACATTGACAATGTAATCAGTTATTCGATATACAAGGAAACTTGCAATCTGAAGACTAACTCATATGGCAACTTGTTCCAAATTCAAAATTCAATCACAACGAAATCAAATCTTATTTTGATAAATCTTCAAAACAAGATAAACTAGTCATACTTTGATTAGAACATGGGAAAGTATGTACAGAAACAAGTAGGCAAGCAGTACTGGTAAAAGGCACTCGCAGGAAATTGATAATATGTCCCCAGGGTTTGTTGGAAACTAAACAAATTACTCGTACTTTCAAGTTGTCAAACCAATTTACCAGCTTAAGGTTAAATGAGAGTATGGAATCACGAATACGAGTTATACTTTGACATACTAAAGTAAACTGAAAGGGAATTATGATCAAAAGAACTCTTGGAAGTCTCACCTAACGGTGGAGCGTATAATGAGATTCCGAATGAGAATATTCGTGGAGGGGCGGCCATAAGCAATCCCGTACTGATCCCAGCCACTCTTTATTGCAATTCCATCGTCACCAACGCTAATATAACAATCTTCTATCACCATGTTCTCACATGAATCTGCACAAACAGTTGGGCTATATAATAGTTGTGTATGAGTTAGAACATACTAAAACTAATTTATGTAGTCAACTATAAATAATGTTCCCTGAACTTACCAGGATCTATTCCATCGGTATTGGGCGCATTAGACACTGGGGCTAATATGGTCACATTTCTGATAGCGACATTATTGCAGTCATAAGGGTGGAGTGTCCAAAAAGGAGAGTTCTGCAAGGTAATATCAGAAATCTGAATGTCACGCGACCACATGATTTGGACGAGAGGGCCTCTGGTGTGATTCAGAAGTTTCTTCTGATATTTATCCCACCAAGTTCGACCCTGTCCATCTATAGTACCATTATGACCTACAAAAATTAATGAACCATAAGACTATAAGAGTATAGAACTCAATAAAGCCCCAAACTTTTACACTTTTAGTATGTTGCTATATGAGTCCATATCATTCTTCTATAACTAATGGTAACTAATAAGCCATAACTACGTAATCCATTAACTAAATATGATTAGTCTACATGCTTCTCTGCACTTTAAAAGAAGAGAGGCTTTGCAATTTTGTATTTCTGTATCTTACTTTTAGTGGTAAGAGAGAATCTAACTGTCCAAAGATAAAAATAAAATAAAATAATTTAAAAGTAAGTATTCAGTGATTAAAACAGATAAAAAAAAAAAAGTACCCTAACCTCACCCGTTATAACCACGTCTTTGAGATTTTGACCATGAATGAGACTCCCATAACGAGGCCCTGGGTTCTCTCTCCCAACCCCGTATGATGGCAAAGGAGGCATAAGAGGCCAAAATTTTTCATCCTGTCACAAGCCATGTAAAAAAAAATAACTTCAGAAGATAGTAACTATAACTATAATGGGCAAAAATGCATTCTCTGCTGTTTAAATCAAATGCAATGTTTAGACGGTAATGGTCCCCTTGTACTTTTATCTAAAAAGGCTAGAGAAGCTATTTCCTAATCAAACTATTAACTTTAAGAAATTACCTAGTCACTCTTGAGTATCTAGGAAGTGCATATTTTCAGTAATAAGAGGTTACCACAGTCATCTACCAAGTCTTACCATATTTCATACACATGGCCAAACAAGAAACTTAAGTTTCCATCTTAAACACCTACTATCAAGCTATCTTAGGTGGAGCCAGTGTACTTCAAGTGAATCATGCTTTTAACTTTAGCACAAGAATTCAATAAAAAAGAATGGCTGTAAAAAGTTAAGCGTGTAGACTCGAGATTACTTACAATCTCCTTATTTTCAGCCTAATTGGCTTGTTTTTCTTTCTCAAATAAGTCACACTAGTTTCAAATTCTCAAATATGGAGCATTTTCCACTCACTGAATAAAAGATTCCCAATTTTGCTGACCCATTTCCACAAAATATTGACATACAGCAATCTTTCAACCCAATGCATTTTTAACTTTCCTGCAAGAATTTTTTAAAACATTTGACTAGAAACTACTTAAGGATGGGGACAGGATGGGTAAATCACTAAATCCTCAGTAGGTCCACATCAATTTTACCTACTAATATATCCTTATTCGCATAAAATTTCTTTCAGGAGAAAAGGCATACTAATTAAAAATTTTCAAACAAGTAATAATTTTCATTCCCCAAATAAAAACTTCCTAAATTGGTCTAACCTATTTCCTAAAATTCACAAAATGTGACATACTGCAACCCTTCTATTAGTAATTTCAAGTCCACACAGTTAATCACTAATTACACAATGAAAACATAAATAACTTGGATAAAGAATAACCAAGATCCTAATTATCCATATTTCCAGCTAAATTGCAAAACAATTCTTTCAAGGGGGGAAAAAATTAACAATTTTACTGCCCCAATTTTGCTGCCCCAACTGAAAATTCCCCAATTTGGTTTAACGCACTTTCTTAAATTCACAAAAAGTGTTCGACAAACTGCAACCCTTCTATTTATGGCTCCAGTGTCACAGAATCAATCTCTAGATACATAAAGAAAATAGAAACAACTTAAATAAAGAACAATAACTTCAAATTTTCAAACAGATAAATTTCATGCCCCACTAAAAAAATTTCCCAAATTAATCTCGTGTCCTTCTATTTCCAGGATCAGTTCCACACAATCAATCACTAAATATACACCAAAATAGAAATAAATAAAACAAAGCATAAAAAAATTACATCGATTCCGAGTATAACAGCACCCTCAGCAAGGAACAGAGTAAAATGACTGGTCAGATTAAACGGCGCCGTTAGCCAAACCCCGCGCTGCACATTAATCTGCCCGCCGCCTCTTTTTCGAACTTCCGAAACTGCCCTCTCGAAGGCCCTAGTATTTACGGTTACGCCATCGCCGACGGCTCCGAAGTCGGTGAGGTTGAATGCCACGTGGCGGAGGAGGGGGATGGGTAGGGGANNGGGGGCGGCGGGGAGCGGAGGTGGATGAGGCGATCGACGGCGGAGCGTTGCCAGAGGATGAGGAGGAGGGATCCGAGGGTCCAGAGGAGGGCTAGGAGTGGACGGTGGGATGAGAGGAGGAGAGAGATCCAACGGCGGAGAGAGGAGGTGCGGTGGTGCTTTGACGTGTCCGCCATTGGGAGAAATGGCTGGCCAGATCACAGACAAGACAACTGGGTCTACAAGAGAAGAGAAGAGAAGTGTAAACTATATATATACACTTTTGCCCCATTAGTTTCGCATTGTTGCAATTGGATCACTAAGTTTACGGCGGAGTCGAATATATGAGTTACTCGATACTATTGCTGGTGAATTTCTAATCCTACTCGAGCCGAATTTCAGATCAAGCTCGACCATAAAGAGTTTGTTTAGGTCCTAGCTCAACTCGATCTCGGATTGAATGTTGCTCTTATTCCCTTTTACCATACAGTTTTGGATAATTTTAAATTTAAAATTTGAATTGAGTACAAAATGCCAAATTTAATCCTAACTATACCATAATTAGTAATAAAGGATAATAATAGCAATTCACTTTATTTGGTAATGATTGTATATTTTCTAAAATGAAAATATCCAATTATTTTTGAACATCCTAATTTTAAAATATGGCCAATTATTTGTGAACAAATGAATATTATCTAAATATTTATTTAAATATAAGATATATGGTTAATAGAAAAATATATAAACTCTGAATAATAAAAAAAAAGTAACTAAATAGTACATGATGACAACGAGTTTTTGATTGAATAGCTTGTTAGTTGAGCTCGAGCTCGAAACAAAATAAGTGACGAATCAAGCTCGAAATCAAAATCGTTATTCCACAAGTCGAATTCGATTACACTGTATGGTGAGATGAATTTGGATTGCTTGTGAGAAGCTCGATTTATGTTCACCCCATTTCTAGGAAAATGCTAGGGATGGTGTTTCATTGATCACACACTGACTACAAGTTTCTATATTGTTGCAATTAGGCCTTTAAATATTTTGCGAGTGTTCCTTCCCGGCATGAACGTCATTACGAAAGTCAACTACACTTCGCACCCAATAATAGTCTCATGGCACGCATGCGTGCGTAATATTAGATTATCCCTTCAAAAGCCAAATTATTAACCACACCGGGCTTGATTGCTGCAGTTTTGAAGGGACCTGGGTGTGCAAGTCATTATAATCAATTTTTGAGTTGGAACTTCCAATATTTTCTAATAGACTTTTTAAACTAAGGTAGAGAAAAATACAGGGAAATAAAAGGAATAAAGGGCAAAGACCATAAAGCCAAGTACCACGGAAGAACAAGAAGCAAAGTAAGACGGATAACTCTAATGACATTTAAAGACGAACTAATCATTTTCATTTCCTACAAATGTTGAAAATTGCTAGAGGTTGTCGTACAAGTTTCAGAAACAAATGACCAAAGCCTTCAAGTTGATAAAACTTTTGTCCCTTCGGGCCATAGAATCACCAACTGCTAATAACCACCATCAGACATGTCAATGGAACTTCAATTTTCCTTTGCCCAGGTTTCTTTTGGCCAGCTTCAAACTACACTGTGCTTTCTCGGTCCCTGTTAATGCTGAACATGACTCGCTCATCCCAAAAGTAACTGCGAAATAGAGATATATACTGCAAAGAAATGCCAGAAGCGCAAGAGCTGTGAGGAGAAATCGGTGACGTTGGACGAGCACTGAACAGCTTTCCATTTCACTACCCTTTGAGTATGGCTTTTCATCCGATGCTGAAGATAATGCATTTTGTGTCCTCCTACGCGGGGAGGATACTATGCCTTCGAGAGCCATAAGTTAACAAATGCGACTTCAGCTGCTACAGAATGACTGCAACCGTACGTAAAACAAGGGAAAAAAAAGGACGAAGAAAGATCTAGTCAGACTTCACTATTCCGTAAGTGGGTGCAGTCCACTTGTGTGGATGTTTGGAAGTTATTCAAAAATAACAAAAGGAAGTGATTCAAACTTTGGAAGGCATTGCTTATTGCACCATTAGCATAATGTTTCTGGTGAGTACTAAATATACTATTTACTTATTCCCTTTACTTGAGAACAAACAACAGCTCAGTTACTAGAAGTCAAGCCCTAGAGACTAGACAAACAAGGAGCTCAAGAGAACGAATTTTTACACCAATCAGAAATTTAAATTAATATCGCCTTAAAAATCAGGTGAGAAAGAAATAAGATGACAAGTCGTAATATGACCAATGCACAGTTGAAATTCAACTTTTCAAAAAATAGGAAATAAAAATTAATAAGTCACAGACTAGCAGTCATAGATTATATTCACTTTGGCAAAAAGTTTAGACTATTTAGCTTAAATAGACTTTTTAACCAGCTACAGGGAAGAAATTACATGATATTACAAATGTTCCTAATGTTACCAGATCTTATCAACATCCTGACATCAGAATGGACCATGATTTCGTTTGCATGCAGCTATAAACTGGAACGGATATTAAACACCACCATTGTACTCAAAGCTTCGGTACAACAAAATAGAAACACCCAATGCAGACTTTCAAAAATCACATTCAACAATAAAAGAAAGAGTCCTCTTTTTCTACTAGTTGATCGAGTAGCAGACTCAACCAAAGATAAACATCTCACTATCAAGAACAATCATCAGTACCAAGAAACTCTCAGAGAGTATTCTTTTTCTCATTAGTTGGTGGAGAAGCGGATTCAGTCAAGTTAACGAAAGATACATAAAGCAAAACAACCTTATAAAGATCAAGAACCAAATAAATAGATTCTACACTAACAGAAAAAAAAATGTTGATTTTTGGTATGTGTATCTCAATTCTCATGTTTCACCCGGTTTGAAAAATACATGTTTAAAATATCGCCCCAACTATAAGCACTCTTTACCATGTGAACCGAGTAACTCTCCTAACTGTAACTGCAAGGCAAAAGCCTTAGGTGGTTGTTATAACCTACTTAGTCCATGTGAATACCTTTTCTTTACCTATACAAACACAACTACCAATAATAATACCCTTCAAATTCATTTTCTCAATAAGCTCAGGATAATCATTGAGCAGCTTGTGCACATGATTATTTCAAGCAGCCTCAAGCACTAGATTTCAAATAACAATAATGTGCAAAAAATCATGTCAAGAAGTTGTACAAACCCCTGTGTGGTCACATTTTGGGTGTTCATCATTTCCTCAAGATAAGATAAGGTGTTTGTACAATTGCATTAAATGATTGTCGATACGCGAATCATTTCTGTTCCTACATTAACACACACAACATGCAATTGCCAAATGATGAATGAATAGTCGTTCGTGTTCGCAGCACACTTTGCAGCCAAATTCCCAGTTCCTTCCAAAATCTAATGACTGCATACCAAACAAAGGATCGGAAATTCTATCTTCTTGAACTAAAAAATGAGACATCCTAACAACTTCCTTTCTCAATTTACCTCTCATTGTTCGCTATAGCCCTAGAAAGCAAAAAATAAACCCAATGTAAATGCATAGACACGATACATAACGATCAAAACAAGAAACAAATACACGCAATTAAAAGAAGGCCAGAGATCCGCAAAATCAAAATTGCACACACATATTAAAGGGAACAGGACAAGAAGGATGATGGGGACTTACAACAGAGGGAATTCTTGAGATAGATACTCAGACACAAAAGATGGTTCAATCGATATACATAATGAATATATATCTATGTTTAATCCTCTGCAGAATATAATCAAGGCACTTTTGCATACGAGAGAGAGAGAGAGAGAGAGAGAGAGAGAGAGAGATGCTAAGAATCAACTAGTAGCACGTGAGCAGAGGGATTGAGGGTTGGTAATTATAAACTCAATGGGTTGGGACCTAATTGGGAGACTAATTGAGCTTAGAGCTAATTTTATTACTAATGTCGTATTTAATAATAATATTATAATCCCAATTCGGCATCTCCGCGTTCTTGAAAACATTTTTCTAAAAATTGATTGATTTAACAATAAGTATAATCTTGGTGTTTGGTAAATAATTTTTAAATTTATTTTCATAAGTAATGCTAAAAAGACAGAAGTAAGTATATAAGAGAATAAAATAATTATAATTAAGATCATTTGAGTAATTAATAATAAAAAAACATAAATAATTTTTGCAATCGCGGCCTAAAAGTACTCTGAAATAAGGTAAACAAATTATTAATTTCTAAGAAAAATTAAGTGGAAACAACTAATTAGAATATTCATATTTCTTATGAGTGATTTTTGTACCAAACAAAGCTTTGAACTAACCATTAACTCATCTAATTTCGTCAAAACTGGTGATTAGTTGCATGATTCATGTACATTGAATATGTGATACCCACTCAACAAGCACTGGAAAAACATTATTTTTCATATATCTTTGTCTATGAATTTTTATACCAGTTGTAGATAAAAATTTTACTTCTTCGATAAAATCGTTACATGATTAACGAACAAACCAAAACTCGAGGGATGCAATTGGTAGAATTAGAAGTATCAGGACTCAATTAATTAAAATTGAAACCTTATGGATCTTTTCAATAATTGACCTAATCCCCGATTCTGGTTTGTTACAACTCGGCTGAGTAACTCACTGAGTTTCGTCAAAACCGAGTATTCCAAGTCTATATACCCTTGCAAACTCTGTCTCTCTCTCCATATCAAATCATCTTCGATCGCTTCAGCCCCAGGTAACACATCTCTCTGTATCTTTCTCTATACACTCATGTATGTATATATATATAT
>MKEJ01029932.1:0-18039 GCA_001753735.1 Embelia ribes
CCCATATTCAATAAAGAAAATTGCAGCTTCTGGCACCCAAGGAGCTAAAAAAAGACACATAAAAAGCTTGTCACTTTGTGTGTCTATTAAAACTGTAAAAGTTGTAGATTAAGTTATGTACTAACTTGTGGAACTGTGCACGTTTAGCAATCATTAAGTTTTCCCACAAGAAAGAAGCAATATTCCACGAAAAGTTGTCATATAACTCAATGAGCAAAATCGAAGTTCCCGATGTTAAAGGTCCAAAGTAACAAGGAAGCGTGTGAATTTTCTTAATGTTCTTTCTCCTATTCTTTTTATATAAGATCGAGGTAAACTTACATCACGCCAAGTTTCTGTAATAAACTCCACAATATCATATGATATGTCAACTTGAATGTCAATTTGCTCCTTTTCAGTTGGCCCCTGTTACAAATCATGTTGAAATATGTAAAGAGATAAGCAAATATCTAGCATAAAAGATATATCAGATAAATGCTTGAAATGCACCTTAACCGCAGATGCCCCAGTAGCAAACTTCTTCCCGAGCTTCTTTGAAGCATCACTCAGTTTAACACCTAAATTATAATTACACATATTCTTTACACACTCGAGGAAGTAAAACAATATACTTGACTATAACTGGAGAGCAAAAATAAAACATAACCAAATTCTTACCAAAGAGATCTAAGCCTTTCACTGTCGTGATGTATTTTCGCTTGTTACGCACTATCTTTTCTATGATTACTTCTTGTCTATCCTGTAAACGAAATGAAATAAAAATTAGGCTTGCAAAAAACTATGGAAGCCATGTGCCTTACCACGATAGGCATAATCGTGGTTCATATGCAGTCAAGAAGAACAATGAGCAAATCATTTCAAAGAAGAACTTAGATAATCCAACTAATTCGGTCACTTGTGCTCTTACAAATGTATCCATAGCTCTAAAGAATTTTTAACAAGAATCAAAATCATGAATTTCCAGACACGTTAGCCAATGTTATGACAAATTCAAAATATTCTCAACACAATTAAAAACCTAGTTGCCCAGAAACTGGACAAGCGCATAATGCAAAGCTTTATGGTTTTTTTCTTTGAAAATTCAATGGTTGAAGTAAGCTTCAGCTATTAGATTTTTATATTGCCCAAATTTTCAATTAGTCTGCAAGCTTACAGGCTTACAGCAATCCCCACACAAACTCCACATTGAACACTTAAAATAGAAAGTGACCAAATCTAAGCATCTTCATCAATTAGCCCGATTCATTTTGATCCCTATATTTTTACCAATTTCACTGGGAAGTCATTTGCAACCCATCTTACAGCTAAAAAATCCAGTCTCAGCCCAGCTTTAACCATTTTGTCACATCAAGGAAGCTAGCTTACACAACATTTTCAAATACTCAAGAGTCCCCAAAGTGATTAACTATTTACTAAAAAGTTGATCAATCAATATGTCAACAAAAAAATAAAATACAGTTAATTGGCAGTTTATTTAGAGTGAACAGTGTAAAAAAAAGTCTTACCTTGTTTTTATATTTTTCCACCGGGAAGGCGCTTAACTTCTTCTTGCTTTGAAGTTGAAGAGCCTCCTGCAATCAATAGAGAGGTCTTGCGGTTGGCGACTAGTGATTGTAGCTAAATCTCTCTGAATGCAGCAGAATCTGACATGCTATACAGAATATTAACAAAATGATCGGGAAGACAGAACAATAAGAAAACTAAGTTTTCTACGAATATAACGCATGGGATCATTGCTAATAAGAAAACCAGCTATGGTCCAATAGCAACTAATCTAACTAAAAAGCTGCCATGCCAATATTACGCATGGGATCATTACTTCCCAGTTCCTCCAATATTGGGAATAGTAGGAAAATAAACTTTAATATAAGAATTCAAATATCGACCCCTCTTGGAGTGAACAAGATATTCAGCAAATAAACCATAAAATCATTCAATCAACTTCCCCTAAATGACCCCCACTCCTTCTGTCCATCAGTCCTTACTCTATGAAACATCTAGATTTATGATAGGAGTGTAGAAAGGTAACACTGCACAAAAGCAAATTGTATCCATCGCTTGATATTTTTGCTTTTCTTACAATAAATGATTTAGTAGAAAGGAACACCTTGAGAGGGGTCCAACCTTTTGCGCGAATAACTGACTGAGGAAAAGACAGAACTCAGTCGTCTCAAAAGGATAACCATCCTTCAGAGATTCAAGATTTGTCAGCGTTGAAAACACTAGAAGTCCTCTCTCCCAATCGTGAATCATCCGCGTGACAAAGACTGGAACCATAGCAGGTTTCCTCCTCTTAGTGGGGCACACCGCTAACTAAGGAAAAGAACGTAACATATTACCGACCATCACAAGTTCAAAAGCATTACAAGCTACAAAGACTGAATCATAAATGTCATTCTATTTTTCTGCATTTTAAGAGCTGTCAAAAAGTAAGCTTCAAAGACTGTTTTTTCCTTTGTGTCTTTTGAATTACACTGAAGGATGTTTGGTGCTTATGTCAATATGAACCCTACTTCTGCCAAGGACATGCAAAGAAAATAAACAGAAACTGAGCAAGGACCAAAAAGAGCTTTTGTTTTCCAAGAGAAGAGTGAACTGAAAAACATAAATGCAATTGTTGTATAATAAAACTCCATACTCATCAGAAAAGTTTTCACCAACACAATTTGAAACTCAATTGAACAACAAAAAGCCCAAATTTTTTTGTATAACATCTGACACAAACCCAAGATAATACAGAAAATCATGCATTAATGGGCATCTGTTTGCTTGTCACTCTATTGCTAATTCAATCCAAGTCTATACAACATGGTCCAAAAACAAAGAAATATGAAAGTAAACACCAATTGTAAACAAGGATAATCCAAGTGGTTGGAACTTGAAAATATGCCTTCCACTCTGTCGGGATATTCACTCACGACGGAAGCATAATAAAACCAACATTCACGCTTCGAAGCAAAAAAAAATAGTACTCTGATATGTGCGGTTTTGGCTTCTATGCCAACATCCTTGGTAAAAAGAGAGATCCAAAGCAGTCCTAGGAGTTTCACAAGTACAACCAAAATACAACCCTCACAGAAACACCCATTCCAGGTTCCTGAAGTTGCACCACTCCCTCACGCTCCAGTGTTTTCGGGTATTTTTGTCTCTCTCTCACACACATACACACACTTTGCTATATTTTTCCCCCCTCACCCCCACAAACCCAACCCAACGGCTACATCTTTCTCTCTATCACAGATGTATGTATCATTGCATCTCAAAGCATAGGAGAAGAACAAGGAAAACACCCAACTAAATGATCAATTTCCTAACTGCATGGTTGAATTGAACCCAAGGATACTCCTTTTTCATATTTTCCCCTTTTTTTCTTTTGATTTGCTACAAAAGACCGCCACATCTAGGCCCCACTTCAACATACTCATCTTTTCCATATTCCAAACCTAGCAGTACAATATAACTACAAATATACTTGTTTCACCACCCAGTGGATTCTACTCCGTCGTCCCATTTATTTTATTTTAAAATATTCACTTTTTTTTTTTATAAATGTATATTAAAAAAGATTGATATTTAAAATCCAACATATTTTTACTCTCTTCCTCCTAATTAATACTACTATTCCGCACAGCTTATAACAGACGAAGTAATTAAATTATTACAATAAATAAGAGTATGTTAGTAAAATAATTTTTCAACTATTTTTCTAAAATAAAAATTGAACTATATATTGGAACGGATTAAAAAGAAATACAAACCTATTAAAATGAGACTGAAACGGAGAGAATAAACAAAACCCTTTTCGTTTTCCAATTGGCTAAATTTATCATTGATCCCCGTAGTTTCAATTGAAACACTACTAACTTGAGTGTTTCAAAAGAGACTGATTGTTTAAGGTTATTACGAGTCTACAATGAAAGTAAGTTGGTTTCTTGTGGGACTATTGGGCCTTCGAGGAATGTGAGATATTTTGCACAGGCATATTTTGTCGTTAGAGAAAAATAATTGGGCCAATCTGGGTATCTGAATTTTACGTTTTGAGTCTTGATTTACGCAACTTACTATTCATTTTAAGGTATATATATATATATATACGAGTGGAAATATAATGGTTTATTACAAATTGTTGTATAAGTAAAAATACTTTGGTGTTCTCTAGAACTCTTTCTTGGAAGCATCTTTAATAACTACTGGTGGATGTAAACATTACGTTAATTATTTTATGTAATCGTTGAAAGTTGAAATTACTATTAGGCATGAGAGATGGCAAATGTCACATCCCGAAATCCGTAGGCAGGGGTTATGAGATTCCAAATATAAAAAAAACTAAAAATAAAGAAATAAAAATCATTTACGCTAATTATATTACATCTAGCCGCCACTGCAGGATAATAATACTCACATATTTAGCCACATCACATCAATATAAGTGGAAATATAAAACTATTCTAAGAAGAAAGGTAAAAGACCAACACCAATTCAGGAAAAATATAAAAAATAGTAAACCTGCATATTTACTAATACACATTGCAAGTTGTATCCTTGCCAAAAATAAAAGATAAATAAAGGTATACATATATTCTCCGCCTCGTGTATGAGTAAAAATATATATATACTTTCGTCATGCTATATCTACTATACTGCTGCAACCTCGCTATCAAAATATGGTATACACAAAAAATAGAGTAAATAAAATGAAAACGCTAAATAGATGCGCCAAAAATATGTACACTACATTCAAAGTGTTTACGCATAGTTTGGCCCCGCCTCCGTACCTATAATATCACACATATACATAGGAAGAAAAATGGAAAATTGTACGGTTAGCCAAGTAACTCAACGATAAAAAAGAGATTAGGCTATATCTATATAAATGAATATATATGACTATGAATTTAATAACATAAATGTAATTATGCCTACGAATGCAACTCATGCCAACACACACATGCCCACGTACGCCCGCACCTACGTAAAATATTTTGGGACTAGTATCACCACGCATATAAATCACTAAGGTCCACCACTTACAGTTTGACGTGACCAAAATCTTCATTGACCCGCCACTCGCAGTGTGACCCGATCAATGGAGTATCCCAGATCTGATTTTTCGTCTTTCACGGTGAGGCTGTATAACCTCATTACTTCTTCGCATTTTTTTTATAAAAGTGATACTTTTATGTCCTGAATCAACTCTACGCATTTTCTTTAAAAAACTCTACTTTCATGATATATAATATTCATGCTACGTCATATAATGCAATGTAATGCAATTTAAACTCTTCAATTAAACATGTTATAGCTACGCATGTAAACATGAATAATAACTCCGCCAAATGACATAGAAAATATACAACTCGCATAATTCATGTAAATCTCTAAGCTACTTAACTATGCCTACCATCATGCTATTACCACGTGTATGCTACACCTATATAACGTATCAAAATTCATCACAATTAGTATACCATTTTCTATATTTATTTGACGTATTTAATCACAGCAAGTCTACAATGAAGGTACTACACGTAGTACATGTTTCCATCACGTCAAATTCAACACACATACTCATCATACATTTAAATATACACATCACATTTACATACCGACAAAGTCGTCAATTTTATATTATAGTTCGTTGACTACCGTACTTCTTAAGCTAGTAGAAGTCACCTTGAGACTTCTTAAGCAAAAGGCCTAAAATAGTCTCTTCTTTGCCCTTCGATTTGATTTAGCAAAAGAAATCAAATCGTCAAATACCGAGATATAAAGATGTTTTAGTCTTTACAAGGAGTAAGAATATTAAAGAAAATTTCACGTATATAAAGTGTACAAAAATCGAGACAAATCAAATGAAAGGGACGAAAGAAAAACTTATGTAGAAATGATCTTCACAATATATTAAATCTGATATGAGCTATGATATTAAATGATATCGAGCTATCAAGAGGGTTAACAATGAAGTCTCCCCTTCTCTCTCCTCACTTTAACTTTTCAGAATGATGGAAAGTAGAGAGAGAATGAGTGTTTTAAAATTAAAAAGTAGTAGGGTCCATGACTTTTCCACGCTAACTGGGTTTGGTGTACCGGTATACCACTTTGTGTGCCGGCTACCAATGAGTTCAGAGTCCACGCTGACTAGGTGTAACGGTACATAGGTTTGGTGTACCTTTTCAGTTCCGTAAATTCGACATCTGAGATGTGAAAACTTTCAGTTCTTCAGTTCTACAAAACTGACATCTGAGATGTGAAAAATGATGTGACTGCTGTGTGAAGTCCTCATCATATTGCCCGAAAGTGTATAAAATTCCCTCACCTATGAATCTCAGATGCTGCCTATATCATTTCACAGTATCAAAACCAAAATAAATGTTTATGTTTTGTCCACAGGATGTATCCAATACAGGTAATGCTTCCCACTCTGAAGTTGAAGTGCTCGCTTCTAATGGCAAAGCTCAGGTGGGCGGATGATTTCCCTATATTTGAGTATCACTTGACTTTTATGCTTTCTTATTTATTTATTTATTTGGTTTTTTGAAAGATAAATATGTTACTGGAGAAGAAGAAAGGCAGAGCATCATCCCCCAAGATGCGATAAGAGAAATGATATCTTTGTTGTTTGCTTGATACACTTTTTATCTTCTTGACTAGATATAATTGCACAATGACACATGCTCTAGTTGTGTGATAAAATTGGTTCATAAAATCTTTAACCTGTTTTATACCCATCTCATGAGTTTACATTAGTTTCTAGTATAGAATTTCATGTTAAATTTTGGACATGAAGTACATATACAACAACCCCCTCTGATATCCATTTTATTATTGATCTCATATTCCAGGGACCCAAAAGGTTGCTTGTATAATCTCAATAAAATATAGAGATTAGGTACATGGTTATCAAAACATATAGGACACAATCCATACCAGATCGAGAAGTAAACATGCGTATCGGCTGGGTGTATCGATCTGCAGCAAAAATCGATCGAGAACTTGGTGTGCCGTACGATACAGATCTGGTATCGTACCGAGCAAAAATCACCGATTTTAGGTAAATAACAGAAAATATGAAATTAAATAAAAAATTTACCTTGAGAAATTAAATCAAATGAGAAGTGGCCTACGGTGGATAGGCAACTCCGCCGAGGGTGATTGAGACGGCAGAGGTTGGTCTATTCTGGTCTGGTCTCCGTTGTGTCTTTGCTTTCTCAGGTCTCTGTATGTATATATTGATATATGTAATCCATATGTACTGTGTCTGTCTGTGCATATATAATTATTATATAATATAATATCTTCTCCCTTTTTTCAAAGTAAGATACAAGAGTCTCCAAACTTTTTAAAATTTTTTGGAAATTATACCAATTATAAATAAGTCATTCCCCACCCTTGTTTAATAGTCAATCTCAGGGATACTCAACCTTTACCATTCATCTTTCAGCAATTTTAATTAATAAACTACTATCCTCTTTAGGTCAACTCTAACTCCAAAAATTACCTAATAGTGTACTCTAATTTCTAAAAATAGTCACTAAAAAAGAGAAGCTTCTAGTTATTAAATTATATATCTGAGTATTTCCAAGTGATATTTATATTTTTTATAACATAATATGATTGTGCTAAAAAATCTTAAAATACACGATACGATACGAAACGATACGATACACAAAAATATAAAAAACGATATGGAACCGAAACACGATTTGACAACCTTGGTCATGTTACATGTCAAAAAGTTTGAACTCTCTCAAATATTACTTTTCATGATGCAAGTGTGACCTGAACTACAATCGTTCGTTGGCAAGGTGACTATTCATTCCAAATCTCATACCCGGTATTTTATTGCGTCTGATGGACATTAAATATGTGTGATTCTATTTCTGGATTCATGGTCTGACCAACAATTCAACAGGGTTAAACAGATCATTGAAGAGATTGAGCGGGAAGAGGCAGCTTTAAGGGATGATCTTTATTCAGCAGATAGAAAATTTGCAGAATACTACAATGTTGGTGAAAGATGGGATTTTCATATGCCTTTTCTGGCTACTAATCACTTATCATAATTGTGATACTATAAACTTAATTTAACCTTGCATTACATTCCATACATTTGTATGGAATATGCTATTCTAATACGATGTGATTTGGAAATTTATCTTTAAGGTCTTGGAGCAGATACTTGGTGTGCTTATTAAGCTTGTAAAAGATTTGAAATTGCAACATCAGCATAAATATGTAAGCTTGCTACTTGTTTCTCGTCATGTACATTATACTGAATAAAATTCTTGTTAACCTGATGAGGTTTTTACTTGTCCATAGCTTTGAATTTTCTTGCTCCTGGAGGAAATAATTTTGAATTTTTAACAGGACGAACTGCAAAAGACGTGGTTGTGCAAAAGATGTGAGACAATGAGTGCAAAATTGAGGTTTGTGTCACCTATTGCTATGACCTTTTTGATACTACTTTAAATTATTTATGCTGCTTAGGCGTATAATCGATTTTTTGAATTTGGCAAGCATTTTAGTTTGATTTGGAAATTAGAGGATGTTAAATCATCTAAGTTATATTCGTATGTGAGGTTGGGAGTTTATAATATCTTGCATTTAAATTGTCTCATTTCATGAATTTATTGATACCTGAAGATAAGCAAACCCAACACCCCCCCTTACCTTCTCTCCCCCGCTTCTCTCTCTCTCCCCTTCTCTTCTCTCTATCTCTTTCTGTCATTCCTTTTCTATCTTGGAAAAGCAATTACTGCCACTGCCGCAGAGGCCTTGCTTTGAACAATTCCTTTTATTAATCTCTGGGTCCATATTTCAAAGAGAGGCAGTCGACAGCAGTGGCAGTAGTTGCTATTCTAAAAGAGAAAAGGAAAGAAGGTTACTTTTTACTTCCTTGGACTACATCGTTCTACTTTTATGCAATTTATGTTGTGCAGAGTTGTCTGTAGTTGTGAACTGTATTACAAATCTTTAGGGAGTCTCATTTTGTAGGAGTTGCCTACGTCGAAGGTATCATTGCGTGCAGAATTTTATATGAATTGATATGGAAATCATTAATCCTTATCAAATTAACCTAAGGATTGATTATTAACAGATTGATTTCTTTCGTTTGTTAGATTAAGATTGCACTCTTGTAATCACTGACTAGAAATAGTAGAATACCCCCCTCTCTTGGAGTAAGTCTTAGAATTAAATCAAATGCACCTTCCTTTCTCTATTGTTCTAATTATTGCTTTATTTATTTTAACATGATATCAATATACTTATAAAAAAAATCATGGTATTGTAATACTAGGTCAGGACTCAGGAGTTATATGCTTACCTTTCTGTGCCTCATAGGTGGTAATTTTCTTAATTCTTGTGTCCTCGTGATTTGGATGCTAATTTGTTCCATTGTCAACTCAGGGTCTTAGAGCATATTCTTCTGCTTGAGACTTACACCCAAGAGTCTATTCCTGCTCTCCACAAAATAAGGTAATTGATGGTGACAGTCTTCCAACCCTTATTGTTTTTTATTGTTCAAAGAGGCATTGAGATTGATTTATGTTTGGCTCCAGGAATTATCTGGTTGAGGCTACAGAGGAAGCTACTCTTGCATACAATAAAGCAGTATGTTTCTTATATATATTATATCATCTTTGTGTTGCAGACGCTTTGCGGTATCTCCTATTTAAACTTCTATGTGTGCCTTGATATGATATATGTTCTACTTTCGCTTTCATCTGGTTATGTTTTTGGTTGAGTCATTTCTATGTAACATTTTAATGGTTGTTTTTAGGTTGTATAATTGTCTGCGATTCACTTTGGCATCTTTGTTGCCTTTATCTTTACTTGAGTTGTCTTTTTCCATTACATGACTTGCCTGTCTTAAGCCAATACTATTTGTGATATTTCATATTTGCTAAAGAAATGTGCGAGTAGTTGTCATTTGGACCCACTGCTACATGAAGTTACAGTTTTGATTATCAGTTTGGCTTTCGGTAGTTGGGCAGTTACATTTTCAGGATTTCCCTGTTGCTTTTAGTTGCCCTAGTAGTAGTCAATTCCTTTTAGTCTCTCTTTTTCAATCTGTAGTTTATGTTGCAGCAGATTTTCAGCTGGATCTATAGTTACATTCCTTTTTCCTTCAGTATGCATTTCTAGCTTTTCACTTGTAACACATTGGGTTTCACTAGGTTACTCGTCTCCGTGAATATCAAGGTGTAGATCCCCACTTTGACAATATTGCAAGACAATACCATGAAATTGTGAAGGTAATACAAATCTGCCGAAAGGAAAACTTGTATTTCCATTTCTAAACGATTTTTATTGAGATGTGGGGATCACTCTATTTCACTTTCCTTGACAGAAATTGGAGAATATGAGGTGGACCATTCACCAAGTTGAAATGGACCTGAATCGCTTGCCTGATCACCCAAGCGCCTAATCATATCTTTCTAATTGTGTAAATTTTGATCTTCTATGAGAGATTGACACCCTTAATTTTACAATCGTAGTGTTTGCTAATTATTCTTTACTAATACTGCAATTTATATATATGCTGCTTGAAGTGGGACGACTATATTTTTCTAAAGAATCATCTTATCATCACAACGTAGCTAGGTTCCTTCAGCTCAAGCAGCACAATGTAGATTTAATAACTTGGTAATTGTAAGTTGATTTTGCTTAAGCTGTAAGTTGGATTAGCTCTAATTGTAAATTTTATCAGCTGACGATGTTCTTTCCCCTAACTCCAGATGCAGTTTCCTCTTATTGATTGAATCTGATTGGGAAAAAGAAAAGAGGAGAGAAAGCTAGTTAATTCAGAAGCTATGAGACCCAGGAGTAGGGCGGCCACAAAAACAGCCAAGCCGAGCTGAGTTTTTGGTTACTCAAGCTGTGTGCTTGAATTTAAATCACTTGGCTCGAGCTACAGCTTGTTTTGCTACAGAATGAACTCAAGTTTGGCTTATTTGACAATGTTATGGTGTTAATGATTGAGAGCCCGGCATGTCAATGCTTGGGTCCTCAACATATTGAGCTCACAAATTATGCTGAAAACTTAAGTTGGTTCTGATGTCGAGCAGAGCTTTCTCGAGCTGAGTTGTAGTTCGCAAACTTCTGGCTACAAGACGCTGGAGATATAACTAGTCCCTTTATTTATATGTGACTAAGGAGCAAACAAAAATGAATAAATGCTAACCTTTTATATTTTTCATTTCCATTGACGATAAAAGAGGGACCGGGGGAGGTGTAGAGTATGGGTGTCTGCATCCATTTCCTAAATACTTTTTAGCTATTGGTTTTTAAATCAAGAGTTGACATGATCAATTTTATTTATTATATTTAAATTAGGAACAATTATTCTTTTAATTTAATTCGTTAATTTTAAAACTAATAGCTACCCTTGCTTGGCATGGGTTGAGTCCGTGCAAGTAAAAACCTAGAGATGGATAGCGCTCACGTTATCCTTTTTTTTATTTTTCATTTAGGAGTTGTTTTAATAAAATTAGAATACAGTTCGTGCGTTTCGTAGATTGCATATCTTATTTTTTTATATCATATTAAATTTTGATTATTTTATTTTATTAAATTTAATAAATTATTTTTTGATATGATATTTTTTTATTTTTCTTTTCTTTTTTCCAGTGATTTATAAAAAATTATAGAAAATTGATTGGTAGTATTTGTACTACAATAATATTTTCACTAAAAATTAATGTTATTTGGGTTAATTTTAGGTATATGAAAATTTTATTATGAAATATTTTTAAAAACTAATATTGATTATGATAATATTTTAAAAATTTATGGAGAGTTTTAGATTAGTACAAATTAAATTTTAATGATATTTATTTACTAATAGAATTTTAATTTTTAAATATAATTTTAGTAATTTTTATTAAGATAAGTTATTTTATATTTATTCGAAGATATATATAAATATTTTAGGGCTATGCTTGGTCTTACATGAAATTTAAACTTATTAATTTATGTTATAGTAAGTTGATGTATGCGTATATAATTTTAATAATTTTTATTATGGTAAAGTGATTTATATGTAAATAATTTTGATAATTTTTGTTATAGTAAATTTTATTATTTTAAAATTTAATTTTATGAGGTATATAATTTTAATAATTTATAATAAGACAAATTTTATTATTTTAAATATTAATTTTACGAGACACATTAAGTAATTATACAAACAAATATATATATATCTATTAAAAAGAAATTATGGAGATTGTACAAATTATATAATAATACTAATAGTAGAATAATGTGAATTTTCGCTGTCCAATTCGTACCACGTGGACTATTTCTTTTTTCTGGAGACTTCGTTGGGCTCACGCATCTAATTCTTGTAGCAAGTTGGGCCAGCTGGTGCGTCGAAGTTACGCATTACTTAAGTTGCCTAAAATATCGATCAATCGCAGATCTTGGCCGTCCTTTATTTATCTCCTCATCAACCACCGTCCATTTTTCTGTGGCTATGATGATATATACGATTAAACCGCGTATGTGCCTATATATATATATATACCCCTCCCCTTCCTTCTCTCTCCATAAATAGTCTGATATCATCCTCTGTACAGAAAATTTCTGCTTTCGAGGTACTAATTTCTATATAAATTTGTTTCTTCATTCATATGTTTTGTTATGATTTTCTGTATGCCCGTAGTGATTTTTGGTGTTTTAGAGACTTTTGTGGATTAAAAAAATATATTTGATTTTTCTTTTTGGGTTCCCTCTGAGATCAATTACGCCAAGATCATGCGTTTGTTTTTTACCTTTTGCTTTTTTTCCCTATTTGAGATCTATCGTTTGTTCTCTCTGTTATTTGGTGTTAGAGCCTTGGGAATCTGATTATAGTTAGGGTTTCTGGGACCGATATGATAGCTTTATTAGAAAGAAAAATAATTTGTATGATCTGGTTAGGGATTTGTTGTGTTATGTGATTTCTTTGTTTTTGGAATAAAGTATGATGAAAAACCCTTCCTTTTGCTTATTCAGCTGTGTGTTCCTAATCTGATTGATTTCTTTCTTTTAAAATCAAATTGAGACTGATTGTTGTTAAATCTGATTGAATTTGATTGTTGTTGATCAGAAAAAAAATGTTAGATTTTAAAGAATTAAATAAGATTAGTTATGGCTTCTTTCAAAAGTTGATTTCTTTCTTTTTATGAACACGTCCATATGAATTAATTGGTATGGTTCAGAATTTTATTTGAGTTTCTGGTCCCAATTTTTTCGGTCTCTATATAATCAATTCATATGGTATGATATGATAGATGAGGTTCGCGTTCTTGTGTTCGACTGCTCATTTGAGTTGTTTCACTTCTACAAGTAACTTAACGATCTGCCGTTGTATGCAGTTTTTTTGTCGCAAGGGTCTCTAGTTGCTCATCACCTTAATTTCATGGTTGAACTAGACGTCCAAATTCCTACCGCCTTCGGTTAGTTTGCTCTTTCGTTAGTCAATCCGGATTCTATTGAATGAGTTTAATGTTGCCAAAATTTGGGGGTTACTATTGAACAAAAGTCTTTTGTGGCATTTATGCAGATCCATTTGCTGACGTCAGCGACGATTCGGGTGCCCCTGGAACCAAAGAGTACGTGCATATACGTATTCAGCAGAGGAATGGGAGGAAGAGCCTGACGACTGTTCAGGGACTGAAGAAAGAGTTCAGCTACGATAAAATCCTCAAGGACCTGAAGAAAGAATTTTGCTGCAATGGTACTGTTGTCCGGGACAAAGAGTTAGGCAAGGTAATTGCTGGTACCAAAAATATGCATATATGTATTAACTTTCGAAAATTCATTCTTCTTTCGGGGACATGAAGGATGTGTGACAAAAGGCCTTACAGATTATGGATATATGTTGTGCAGGTTATTCAGCTTCAGGGTGACCAGCGCAAGAATGCTTCCAACTTCCTCGTGCAGGTACCAATTCTTGGCTTATGATTTGACTAGCTTCTTAGCTTTTGATTGATGTTCTTTACTTGGGGATGTCGTGCACTTCGAACCTACTATTATTGTGCATTTTCCTAAACGCTTCCATTGTGGGCTAATAATTCGAAAGAACATAGTTTATTTAGCTTATATATTAATTTTTTCATTCTTATAGAGGCGTGTATTCGCAGACACTTGACTTTATACTGGCTCGATATTTTCAGGCTGGGATTGCGAAGAAGGAACAGATAAAGATACACGGTTTCTGAAGCATCAGCCGTGGATGTAGTGCTTGTGTTGGTTTTCATGGTCGTGAAATAAGTCTACTTCCCATTTTGTTTTTAAGTTTTCATTTTCTGATTTAGTTATCTCCTTGTTAACTCCAGTATGCTATGGAGATTTCAGTAGGACGTTATTGGTCTTCGATTGATTCTGATACTGATAATAAAAATGGAGTGAAGAATTTGTGTTTCAAATTCATTGTCTTATTGCCTGGCTCATACGATGCGATGTTTTGCCTGTACATTTGTTGAAGGTAAAAAAAAATATCTCCGTTAATTTTCTGGCCAAGCATTATTCAGGTTTCAGTAGTAGTTCTAGAAAACCATCTCTTTTACAATGTTGTCTAACGATCAGCATTTACAAAACAAATTCACGGACCAATATGGGGCAGTTACAATTCTGACAGGGCGTTTTACTACCATGAATTAAGCAAAATAACAGGTGCATCTTACTTTACGAACCTCTATTTATTTTTTTGATTTGATAATTTTATTGGCACTCATCATTTTATCTAGAACTTGTTTCGTGGATAACTTAAGAAGGGATGTTTGGAACTTGTTTCTTGGATAACGCAAGAAGGGATGTGATCATATAAGCTCGTACCACGAAGGTTGCTATTGCCATTAGTGGAGGTTAAGGTCTACTTATGATGAAAGTACACTAGTGTGCTATAAAACAAGAAATGCTATAAAACAAGAAACTAAGAAGTGCATGAAAGTAGCACCGAAGACCGAGAAAATGGAGGCAAAGGTTATGTCTACGAGGCAATTCTCCACTTCACCGGCCAAGATCTCTACTGGCGCTAAGAGGGATGACACCAAGAAGAGAGACTTTAATCAAGAAAATGGAAACAAACGTTTGGATCTAAAAGAAAGGCAACAAAAGGAGGACCCATTCTTTAATATTGAAATTCCACATATGCTTGAAGAGTTCCTTAAACTTATCGAGCTCCTGAAATGAAGCGACCTGAAGAGGCTAAGAGAGTGAATGATCTAAACTTCTGAAAATACCATCGCTTAATTAGTTATCTAATAGAATGTTACTTTGTGTTAAACGAGAAGATTGGCCAATTAGTCAGTCAAGAGAAAAAACTGTTAAAGGAAGATGACGAAATAGTTGCAACGCATTATATATTCGTTAGTTTACTGGAACAAGCCTCAATATCAAGGACGTTCATAATCCAGTTTGCATCCTTCCCACCCGTGGAAGTAGTAGTAGAAGTTCTCGAAGATTCAGTACCACCTTGGAAGTAAATCGGCTCTGGTTAGACTTAGAAACTAAATATGAGGAAGGATGGGCAATCATGACTTGTAAGAAAGAGAGGAGAGCTCCACGTCACCATCAAAAGAATAATCAAATAAAGGGGTTTAAGAAAAAAGTTACAGTGAAGGAAGAACATCTGCCAAAATAAGCACCTTCTACTAAGCAATCTTCTCTCTTCAAAGGTGTTCCTATACACTATTTCGAGTAAGACAAACCAATTTACGAGATGAATAGGAACAATAACTGCTTCTTTAACATCTGCAAATACAAGGATTGTCTGGATGATCGATGGAATATGAGGCAGGAGATCTGGATGTTGGGCTACTCGGGGAACCATCGGCAAGTTTGATTACTATGTCCTATATCCCCGTAGAGAAGATATGTCGGAGATACTAATATGCAATACCGTAAGTGTAAAAGAGGTTCTGAAGAATGAAACTGAAGTCACTCAAACTCAAGTTAAAGATGAACAGAAAGATCTTTATAAAAGGGCATAACATGTTACATGCGCAAAAGCTCTTAAGTTCTTTGATGGAGATATGTTGCTAGGATTTACTCTGCATAATCGCACACTCTTTGAAATTGGTTACACAAGTGAACATTGAATTTAATAGGATCCTACTTGATGGAGGCTCTTCAGTCAATATCATACCTCTTCGTACTACGAAAGAACTTGGAATCACAATAGATGAGATGTCTCCCAGCCGTCTGATGATACAAGGTTTCAACCAAGATGGGCAAAGGGCAACAGGAATCATCTGGTTGGACACTTGCATTGATGATATGGAATCAAGTGCTTTATTTCATGTTATTGATGTGAAGACTTCGTACAACATGCTCCTTGGTTGACCACAGATTCATGAGAATCGTGTTGTCCCCTCTACATTTCATCAATGCTTCAAATGCTGGCGAGACAATATGGTGAAAAAGGTCATAGTGGATAATAGGCCTTTTGGTGAAGCTGAGTCTTACATGGCGATGCTAGGTTTTACTTGGTCAATATCGCAAATGAAGAGGTAAGGGCTTTTGTTCCTTTATCAATATTTAAGATACAGAAGGGAAACAACTTGACTGTGAGAAAAAGTGTTACCATTACAATGGACGGCTCTGAAGATGAAAAAGGCGAAGAGACTGAATATGATATTCAATTCGAGAGTAAGGTGGTATTTGTATCCAATCCAATATTACGATATGCACCAAAGCTAAGGAAAGGGGAAGATTGCGGCCTCAATGACTTAACTACTCACAGTACTGAAGGGGTTTGTGAAACCTACTCTAGACAACACAGTAAGGAATTAAGTCCAGACAATTACACAGGCGATTGGAGGATTCAACTTAAAGGCTTATAAGCTCTTTATAAAAGGAGGGTATACTCCTCAAGAGCCAAGTCCCTTGGGAAAGTTAATGCCTAGAGTGATCGGGAAAAAAGTGCATGGCCTTAATACGACCTAATGTGCCCTGAAACAGAAAGGCTTTCAGGGAAAAGACACCTAGACTGGTCTTGGATTCTTACCCCTCCCCTCAGATTAGTGATAAAAAAATCAAGCAGTCATTGCATCACTATCAAAGGAAGATGATCTAGAGATAAGGGTAAAGCCTTATGTGTTCGAATGAATAGGGGAACAACCAAAGAGGTTCATTTTTGACAAGTTAACAATACCTGGGAGCAAACAAACACTGCAAAGGCCAATTAGTAATAGACTTTCTAAATCAAATGTAGATGAGGATGCTCAAAAGATGGTTTATAAATGACTGAAGGTGAGGATTACTGTCCCAACTAAAAGGAAGATAGATCCCAAAAAACTTGGGAAAGTTCAGAATCATCAAGCTTAAATCAATCTCTTAGAAGTTTTAGATGAGACAATTTCATAGAAGAAAGGAATAGTCATAACTATGGGGATCTTAGTAGAGGCATCTGAAGAAGGAATTGCTCTTACTTCATATCATATCACCGAAGCCAATGAGGATATTCAAATTGAGGAAGATGTAGAAGAGGCGCCTCCTGAGCTAGAAGAATGAGTTAAATCTATGGTGAATGATTTGAAAGAAATCAACTTAGGCACAAAAGAAGATCGTAGGCCAACTTAAGTGAGCACACTCCTTAAACCCGAAGAGAAAACAGGTTATGTGTAACTTTTAATAGAATATAGGGATGTGTTTGCTTTGACATACAAAGAAATGTTTGGCCCTGACCCGAAGATAGCCGTTCATCACCTTGCAATAAAACATGGTGCACGTCTAGTAAACCAAGTTCAAAGGAGATTTATACTTGAATTAGTCCCAAGAATCGAAGCAGAAGTCAATAAGCTCATTAAAGTAGGCTTCATTAGAGAGGTCAAGTATTGGATATCCAGTATTGTTCCCGTGAAGAAGAAAAATGGACAGATTCGAGTGTGCGACGACTTTAGAGATCTCAACCACACATGTCCTAAAGATGACTTTCTACTTCCTATAACGGAGCTTATGGTCGACCCCACTACCGGATATGAAGCTTTAACTTTCATGGATGGCTTTTCCGGATACAACCAAATTCGCATGTTACCTCGAGATAAAGAA